>JAMPIV010005932.1:422500-511784 GCA_024509875.1 Oreohelix idahoensis
ACCTAACTGTCAGATCTTGAGATTTCTAACATGTCTGACTTTACTACAGTTTTTCCTATCTTAAAATATGTACTTATATGTAATATATATCATACATTGTCTGTATCACTACTTAGCGGTGCATTGATGTATATTCACCGCAGGTTTTTGATATTTTTCTTATTTGGTGATCATAATGTTAAGATACCTAAGATGAACTATTGTACAAATTGTGGCATTGCCAGTATTGTATGATGCGTTGGTGACACCTCTCGGGAGATATTTATACTCAGAGAAAAATTTTCTCTGAATCCTGAGATAGATTCTCATTGGTCGTGCTATATGACGACTTTGCGTTACATTAGGCGTTACATTTGTTTGGAATGCTTATCATCTGCGCATTGTTATTCGTGCGTTGTGAGCCTATTGTATGTTGCTCCTGGATGTATTTCAAAAAAAAAATGTACCTTTTTTTTCCCGGGGGGTGTGGTAATCTGTTGCATACATATTTTTGAATGCACAGATTACAAATGTACGATATGTCTATTTAATATGGAAAATATATTGTTGTATTTAATTGGGTACGAAAATGCTTTCTTTTGTAAAGATGACAGATAATCCATGTTTAATTTATACGTTTGATTATATGGATAATCTCCCTTGATATTGATCGGGCGTAAGAATACTTATATTTTGGCATTCATCATTTGTTATAGCCAGAAAATAGATTGATCGTTCTTAGAATGTTTATGGCCTGAATTCATATGTATTACATATTATTAGTGCAAGTAGATTCAGTCCTATATTGTATATTTTGTATGGGTAGGCAGGACTATATTCTGTATGCCGCACTAGCGGAGGTATTGGTTGTCTTGGCGAGTCGTGATGAGTTCCGATATTGCCGCCTACAATGGCTGGTCACGCATTTTTCCTGGGCTGGTCCTTTCTAGAGTGAAAAATGATTTATGAAGTGATTTCTTCAGTAGGAGATTGTGTCTCTACAAGATTATAGTGTTAGAGACTCTCCTCATGTACTGTATTATGTACTATTCGGAGTCAAGGTAAATCCAGACCCTTTTGACGATCTCCTTATGGTTAGACCTAGATGAAGCAACGTATTTTCGTGCATCGTTGGTCGTTTAACTAGATATTGTTGTAGATGACAGGTTCCATCAGCGCTTATGTCTTCAAGAAGTAACCTTCTGACAAAGGGACTGTATGGTAATTCTAAAAAGTTATACTTATTCAAGTTTTGAATCAACTTTGGCTGATGATTATTCTTCTGCTGGGCGAGTGAGCGAAAGCTCAGGGAATGAGGCCATTTTTGTAGTCCTGTCATCATTATGGATCACTGTCCAGAGAACGGGTCGTGTATCTTACTATTCGGACAGTGGCATGGAGATCTCATTTATATGAAAACCCCTTATCGTGGTTTCACAGTATGATATAAACATTGAATATAAGCAACCTAAGAACTTAGCAAGGGAAAGAAGGCTCGTCCATCGAACTCTTCATTTGTTTACCGATCCGCCTTTACTGACGCGTTCAGTCAGATAGGGGATGCGGCCATAATGTATTAGAACATTGAATGCTGTTTTGTACCACCCATTATATTTGAATGTTCCATGACATGGGATCTACTATTCATGCCTGAAGATTGATGTGTCAGCATGTACTTATGATCTATTCGTTCTGTCCCAGTATGTGCGTCTGAATAAACTGTATGAAAAGATTCCAGCAGTCTGCATTGGTGACTTATAGCCATGAGTGAATGAGTGCGTTATATTGGTCAAGATACGAACATTCCATCATTCGCGTTTATAACACTCTACACTCTCACTCCATATTTACACCATCCTGCGTCGGTTGAATTGACCAAGTTAAGGGCCTGCTCCTCCTGGAGCCTCAGAAGGAAACCAGTTCCTGCACCCCACTTTTACAGCTGTCTTTGCCTTCCCTAACTCAGGACTAGAGTGAGTTACCCATTTACAGCACCGCTGGGTAGATTGGAGCATGCCTGGTATCAATTAACACAGCAGTGACATTTTACAGTCCTTTCCACTTTTTACAATCATCATTGGGCGTTTACAGACTGGACAGTCACAAAGTGTAATGGCCAGACAATTTAATGTGGTTAGAAGCACCATTAGTCGCCTTTGAAGGCGATTTCAATAAACTGGCTCAGTGGCAGACCGGCCGCGCAGTGGAAGACCCAGAGTCACAACTCCTGCCGAAGACCGCTTCATACGGCTGCGTCACCTCAGGAGTCGACTTGCATCTGCGTCCTCCACAGTCCAGTCAATGTCAGCAGCTCGTCGAATTTCAGATCAAACGGTCAGGAAAAACGGCTGCAAGACTCTGGTCTTTGGGCTAGAAAACCCTACAGAGGTCCTGTTCTTACGGACCGGCATCGCCAGAACCGACTGCAGTGGGCGAACCAGCATCGTCAATGGACCGTTGGGAATGACTGGAGACGGGTTTGGTTTAGTGATGAATCATTTTTTGTGCTCTAGCGACACGATAGACGAAGAAGAGTTTACCGCAGAGTCCATGAGCGCTACGCCCAGAACAGCGTTGTTGAGGCTCCTCCACAAGGTGGTGGAGGTGTACTGATGTGGGAGGCGATCAACATCATGGGAAGAAGTTCTTCTTCTTCTTCTTCTTCCTCGTTCGTCCTGAAAAGGACGTTGGTTGCGTTGTGTCTGTTTAAAGCAGAGCTGTGATATCTGCGCCTTTCGGCCGGCACATCCGACTTCAGCACAGCATTTTTTGGGACCGGGTTTGCCTTCCCTCTTCGATCCCTACTCTCTCAGCCAGACTGCAGTGATGCAGCCTGTTTCCAGGACCACCACGTGGAGGTGGAGTAGGGTCTTGGTCAGCTCTGGTTCGCTGACCCTGACGCAAGCAGTCAAGCTATGGGTTGCTGACTGCATTCTCTATTGCTGCGTCTTTGGGAAGAATAACCTGGTGCAAATTGAAGGACGCCTGAATGCCCAACGATACGTCGCTGAAATTCTTCGTCCTCACGTCCTTCCACTTCTGGCTGCACGAGGGTCGATTTTTCAGCAGGATATCGCTCGACCTCATGTGGCACAGCTCACCACCCAGTTCCTCGCTGACAACAACGTCCAGACCATTCCGTGGCTAGCCATGTCATCAGACATGAACCCCAGAGAACACTTATGGGATGAACTCGACAGACGACTCAGCCAGCAAGACGTGGCTCCAGCCAATCTCCGACAGTTGTCTCTTGCACTGCGGGAAGAGTGGGCAGCCATCCCACAACAACAGATCCAACGGCTAACCGGATCCATGTCAAGGAGATGTCGTTCTCTGATAGAGGCTAGAGGAGGCCATACACCTTACTGAAACGGAGGCCTCAGTCGCAAAGGATAAAAGTCCAAACCAAATTTAATGAACATCTTTTCATTGTTAAAGTCTGAAAGTTTCTGCATGCCAAGTTTGAAACATTAATTCCGTAAAATAAAATTTTGGTACAAGTTTGAAATTTGGTGTCCATTACCACTGCAATAATGTTGCGTTTCTTTTTTTGAACAGTATATATATATATAGTATAAATTCCTGCACCCACTTTGTTTTTCTTTATATGCCAGTTTGTTAATGCTGTTTTCATCTTAGAATAGATTAGTGTATTAACTCTGTTCTTAGCTCTAGAGGAAAATCTTAGACCCTAGCGTATAAATCTGTGACTCTTTGGGGCTATAACTTTTCTTCTAACACGATCGTGGGCTCAAACCAGAGGGGGAAAGGATTACACCTATGGGTCTATTAGTATTCTCTTTGTAATTCATCAACTTATGTGTATTTATATGTGCTTGATATTAACATTTATGTGTTGTGGTAAATTTTCTTATGATAAAAAAATTTACATAAGCTTTATCCAAGTGTGTCGGTCAGCTCGTTCCAAAATATCTATATTCCATCTGTTATAGCTTTTCACGTCTGTGCGTCTAAATGTCGTCACTTATGTGTGTTTGTGTGTATGTGAGGGGTATATATACTAATATATATTCTACTAGACTGTCTGACTAATCTAGATCTGTTGTAGATGATAGGCTGATCGAGAGAAGCTTCTCGAGTTTCAGGGACAGACTCTATTATTTTCCACCATCTCACTCGTAAAAATCTATTTCTATTATTATCTCCCATTGAGCTATCACCTGTTCTATTTCTATTCAGAAGGGACCAATCTAAGTTTTAATTCGCCTATCACAAATCTACAACACTGCTTCTCCATAGATTCGTCTTTGGGGTGAATGCACGTTTCCTGATCAGTTCAGGACGTAACCTTTTCTAGTCAAGGCAAGAATGTCTACCACCTGTGGAATGCCGGTTTATAAATGTCGATCCAGCTCATGAACCACAAAATGGTAGTATAACAAATGGTCTCCGGGTCCTAACAGAAATAGTCTGGTCGCCTCGTACTGGTACCACAAACTTTAGAAGAATAAAAGTACACATTATGCTGCTAAATATTTCTTTTCCTGATATTAATCAGGCGTCTTTCCCGCTGTCTGTTTGTTTTCTCAGATTTTTTACTCTTCCTGAGCGTATACTATATCACATAAAGATTATGTCGGTATAAATAGTTCGCTCGACAGGGCTCCTTTTCTGATAATTTTATACGGACTTACTTATTAATAAAGGAAGTGACGTCATGCCGATATGGTGTAGAGGCAGACGCGAACATTTTGAAGCAGAAGTGAGGTGATCGTCTGCAAGAAGAGATGCGGCTATTGTTTGAATGTGAGCGGACGTATGTGTATTGAGCTCCTGCAGTATACTGTGTTTTTCATGCATCATTCCATCATCAGGACATCAATATACTTAGTTGAGGTGTCCCTGATTTATCATATTCAGGAAATGTATATCTATTCATGAAGATGTCCATGGGGACTGTAATAAATAAAGTTTGCCATTGACCAGCGTTTGATAGTGAACGGACTGGACACGTACTTATTACTGCATTTGCCTTTGAGCGAGAACTGATTTCATTGAGCTTTGTGTCAAGTATAGAAAACTGCATATTTGTGAATTGTGAAGGAGAAGTTTGTCAGCTCACTGCAGTTATGCTGAATCGTGCTGTTGGACTATCCCTTAGTGTATACTTTGAGAAAGAATAACTTTATACCATACTACAAAATGTCTTGGACAATAAGAAAAGAAAAGACATCACAATTTTGATGGGGGACCTAAACGCGAAAATAGGAACAGACAACGCTGGCTTTGAAGAAATCAAGGGAAAGCATGGATTATGTATAATAAACGAGAATGGAAAACTACTAGCTAACGTCTGTACTTCAAATCAACTAGCTATAGGTGGAAGCGTATTTCCACATAAAAGAATACAAAAAGCAACATGGATGTCGCCAGACCACAGAACTTAGAATCAGATTGATCACATGTATGTGATAGGGTGGGCGAGAGATGATGATTATGTTGTGATATGTGATCACTTTCTTGCATACTCGCACCGACCCGAACAACAGTAAAGCTCTTGATTCTAACGCAGGGGCTGTATTTACTCACACAACCCTATTAGCGACAACAAGCACATAAAACAACCGTTATAAAGTAAACCAAACGAAACAAAACACTCAGCCAGTGCTCAATTGTAAACACTCAGCCAGTGCTCAATTGCTAACATGAAACACAAAATAAGCACTGACAAGTTAAAATCATAATAAATAATGAGAAACACCGTGCTCTCACCTGCCAAACAGTCCGTTCTTCCACGCTACCTAAAACATCCCACTATTACACACACATCCACTCTCATACAAGTCTTCCAATGAGACTAGTGTGATGTTGTGCATGAGGCTGGCAAAGTCACTATGTAACACAGATCGATTCCGAAACCACTATTGTGGGTGATTGCATAATTTCTAGAAGTTGATGATGCAATCCTACCTATGATTACACCACCTTTGTGTATAAATATCTTATCTCTGATAAAATTTGCCATTAGTTAGTGCATTTGTCCTTATCAAAAGTATCGTAGTTAGAAATGCCTAGGACATGTGTGAACAGTGCTAATAATTTCTGTTATATATGTGGTGAGGTGACATTTCTATCACAAAACGAATACGAAATATAACTAAAAGTGATTAAGAAGGCGCACAGTTTGTATTTTGTCTGCAGAATAGGAGATCAAGATAAGAGCTGGGCGCCACACATATGCTGCAATACACGTGCAGCACATCTTAAACTGTGGTTGACTGGCAAAAGGCAAGCTATGCCTTTTGCAGTCCCAATTATTTGGAGAGAGCCCACTGATCATCTTAACAACTGTTACTTTTGCATGGTCCCTCCAATTGGGAAAGGCATATCAAAGAAGAAAAAATGGACTCTGGAATATCCAAACATCCCCGCTGCAATATGTCCGGTACCACATGGCGATGACCTACCAGTTCCCAAAGTGCCAGAATCATTTTCAGCTGCTTCCACTGATGAAGAAGAGGACATTGGTGGCCCTGAACCATCAACCTCAAGTGACCCAGATTTTGAGCAAACTACATCCACTAAACGACACTTAATAACCCAAGGGGAACTGAATGATCTTGTAAGAGATCTGAATTTACCGAAGAACAAGGCGGAGCTTTTGGGTTCCAGATTGCAACAGTGGAATCTCCTGGCAGAAGACGTTACAATTTCTGTGTATAGGAACCGCCATAAGCCGCTTATTACATTCTTTTTCAAAGAGGGTGACCTTTCTGCGTGCCACAACATTTCTAGTTTAATGGCAGCCCTCAAAATCAATTACATACCGGAAGAGTGGAGGCTTTTCATTGATTCATCCAAGACGAGTCTTAAAGCTGTTTTGTTGAATAATAGTAATGTGTTACCGTCAATTCCAGTTGGTCACGCAGTTCATATGAAAGAATCTTATGAAAACATTAAGCAGCTTTTGAAGTGTATAAACTACGATCATCATCATTGATCACTTTTCGGTGACTTAAAAAGTGGTCGCTCTTTTGCTTGGACTACAGGGTGGAAACTCCAAGTACTGTTGCTTTCTCTGTGAGTGGGATAGCCGTGCACGAAGTGACCATTACATCAGAAGACATTGGCCAATCAGGCAGTCATTGCAGCCTGACAGTAAGAACGTTGAGAGCCCAGCACTTGTCGACACCAGCAAGATTTTGTTGTCACCCTTGCACATCAAGCTGGGTCTCATGAAAAACTGTGTCAAGGCAATGGAGAAAACAAATAAGGCTTTCAAATACCTCATAAGAAAATTTCCAAGACTGAGTGAAGCTAAAATAAGAGAGGGAGTATTTGTTGGTCCGCAAATTCGAAAACTTCTTCATGATGACGAGTTTATTTGCGTGTTGCATGGCTAGGAAAAAGCAGCATGGCTAGCATTTAAGTCAGTGGTGGACAATTTTCTTGGAAACAACAGATCTGATAAATGCAATGAAATTGTAGAAAATCTCCTTCTGAAGTATAAAAGTCTTGGCTGCAACATGTCTTTTAAAATTCATTTTCTGGATTCTCATCTGGATTTCTTTACGTCAAACTGTGGAGCGGTCAGTGATGAGCATGGTGAACGATTTCACCAGGCCATTGCAGCTATGGAGACAAGGTATCAAGGCAATAGGAGCCCTTCAATGCTTGCTGATTACTGTTGGACTGTAACAAGAGACACCTCATCGATTGACTACAAGAAGCATGCAAAGAGAGCTCCAACAGCGACTGAATAATGACGGAATGGGTTCAAATGTGCCTTTTTTAAAACATGATATGTGAACGTTAAATAATGATTTGTTTTTTTTCTATCATTTCATGTTGAAATATCAGTTAATTGAGTATGTAACCACAATTTTTATAATGCTAAAGTAGAAAGACTAGCTGTTCACTCCAGAGAATTAAACAAGCATACATTATTTGTATTACCGTAATGTAAATTCATCATTTAAAAAAGCCCAGAGACAATTGGTGAATTTCATTATGATATTTGAAATGATCATGTCAAAATCAATAAGAAATGGTATATTTAATTTCTGATACAAATAACTTTTGAAAATTTGTTGACTAGTGTAATCTCCTTAACTAGAATAACTACCACCTCGCACTTGATCCATATCAATAAACTTTCCTAAATTGTGAAGCATGTCGTATGTGACGACTTGCACACCTGACAACAAGCAACGTCGTATGTGACCATTGATAAGACTTGGAACCTCATCATATTAATTGCATCGTTACAGAAACTAGCCATTGCAATAGCATATAAATGCTTCGTGCAGGCTTCTGTTGATCCCAGCCGCACTTGTGCCTCCATGCTCCGCAAGAAGCAAACAGAGAAACACTTATGTCTCAAAGTGCCTTACGCACAAAGGAGTAGCATTACGCCCACAAGAAATCTTAATACCTAAAGCTAGATTCATCTTCTCAAAGGGAACTTTAGTACAACAAAACTGTGTACACAATAGATGAAATTAAACTAATCTCAAAGTAACACCATACAATTATTCGTTAACGTACTTCGCGTTCCACTATAATAAACTATCTTGGCATGAATGGAGAAAATTATATTAATCTTGCACTTCTAAAATAGCACCTCTTTTAATAACCCAATTTTCATCCAACACTAAATAATGAACATGTTTAACCCTCTAAAAATATACAGTAACATTTTAACCAATCATTGTGAAATATACTAATTAAATTACATTCGCAGTAAAGAAATAAACTAAAATAACTCTTGGACTAACAAAGATAACAAACGTTATAATTGGCCCACTGCGCTCTCAAATAATAAATAGCTTAACATCATTAGGCGTATAGCACGTGGTAACTAAAAATATTATTGTCGCTCACATGCGTCATCTTTATGCACAATTAACACGTGGCCCTGGCTGCCATCTTGCCAACAGCTAATAATATCCACATTTCAGTCTCTGATATCATCTTTGTCCAGTTCCATGTATGAAGTAGGTTCTTTCTATATTCTCACAGCCGTGATCTATACTTAACACGCCTAGTAAAACTTATCCACACATTATTCTCACTAATCTATCATTTCAAAACTAACTTTAATGTCCTGAAAGAAATCTCCTTATGAAACACATTTACTTATCTATTTCCTTACACATGATACCAAATAGGTGGCAGACCAACACCCCTATATTCTTTCTAACACTATAGACCGAAATGTGGAGGAATCACATTCTACCTAAATTAACTCACGTGTTCAAGGCATCTTCAGATCGACTCTGGTTTTTTTGGGGCGACTGACGAAGAAAAAGGCCTCTGCTGGCCATCGCACTTCTTTATGTAGGCCGCTAGGTCTCATCATTCACGGTGTAGTGCGCGCGTGTAGTAATTGGGCCACGCAAATAACACAAGCGATGGATGCTTTAGAAGGAGCAAAAACACAAATATAAAACACAACTATTTCTAGGCTTTATGTGGCCCAGTAATTTATCTTCCTCTTGAAGTTGTTTTGGTAAAAAGGCAGTGAACCACGGAGACAATGGCGATGACAAGATGGCGCTGTTAAACGACAGATGCCATAACGACTACAAGATGGCGCGGCTACAAATACACACGTAAGAAGTTTAATTCATCATTGCAAGATGTGAAAGTATGTAGAGGAGCAGATGTGGTAACAGACCACCATCCTCTGTTGGCTAAAACAAAATTTACAACAGTATATTTCTATAGACAACAGTATAATGTGGGATATCTAAGAAATCAGGAAATAAGCGAAACATTTTCAGTTGCAGTATCCAACAAATACCAAGTACCCCAACAGCTGGAAGATGAAACAGATCCGGAAGACCACTGCAACAAGTAAAAAATATATGGAACGAGACATGTGAAAAAGTACTAAGAAAAAGAGAACGTCAGCACAAAGCGTGGATAACAACAGAAACCATTAGCAAGATAGAAGACAGGGAACAACAAGAACGCGGATTTAAACAGAAGCAAAACCAGAAGCTCCAACGCCAAGGCGCATGAAGTGTAAATATAAGCAAAGAAAGAAGTAAGAAGAAACATCAAAAGAGACAAGACGAAATATACTGATGTTTGGCAAAGGAAGCAGAGGAAGCGGCAGCTGTGGCAGTAAGGGGAAGAAGAATGAGAAGTATAACATGAGATGGTATAGGTGAGGTAGAAAAAAAGGGATGTGCGGAAATGATGCGCATAGAAAGGGTCAAAACAGAAAGAGGTTAAGCACGTTTTTCTCAGCATCTGGCAGAAGCGTGAGAGACGTCGGAACAGAAGCAAGGCAGCCATGTTGAAGGCGACCACTAGTTAAAGGAGACTATATATTGTCTTCTAGATCCGACAATAGTACAAGGAGGAAGGAGCGGTGGAGCTTTATTCTGAAGGAAGGGTACGTAGGGTAAACTAGCTATGACAATTCGATGGTGGATAAGTGTACTTAGATAGCGGCCACCATAATCAGGAAAAGTTACATTCCCCGGAGCCAGTCCGGTATAACTATCTTAATAACCTGAGCGCATTCCAATAATAAGCCTGTACTGTCCTCAAAGGGACAATATGCATAAGACAGTGAAACTCTGAATTACATGGGGGTTTGGAAGTTAATAGTGTTCAAGAGAGGAGAGTCGGGTGGACCCAGATTGTTGGAGGGGTCACCGACGACATTTGTTATACTTAGTGTAAATAAACATTTGTTCCAATTGAATACGGCGTTCCAATGTTTGTACCAGAGTTGCTACGTGGTATTATGTGGTCCTTGACATGGAATGATATATGGCATACGGAACCTCTTAGGCTCAGCTTCGTTGTTAGATCAATGTATTGCTGCCGTCGGCCTCAAACCTTGTGAGATGGGGAAAGTCGGATGATGAGCAGTGCCCCCTGTGCCAGGGGAGGCAGACACTTGAACACGTACTCTCAGCGTATAAGGTGTCATTAGGGCAAGAGGGCGATACACTTGGCGCCACAACAAAGTGCTAAATGAGCTTGCTGCGACAATAGACTTGACAAGGATGAAGGCGAATAGCAAAGCCAGGCTGAGCACCACAAATACATACTTTCTGAGGACAGGAAAGTCAGCACACCCAAACCGAGTAATCCAGGTAGCAGTTTTACCATCTCTTCTTGACTGTGCAAACGACTGGGAGATGGCGGTAGACCTACCTGGACGAGGTGCATATCCAGAGAGTATCAGAAAATCACGGAGACGGCCGGATATAGTGCTTTATTCTTCAGCATCGCTTCAGGTTATACTGATTGAACTGACCGTGCCATTTGAATCCAGATTGGACGAGCAACATTCGTTCAAAGCGGTCAAGTATAATGATCTGGCTGCGGATCTGAGACACGATAGGGTCACTACAAGGGTCATGGCTGTTGAGGTGGGCGCAATAGGGCTCGTGGCTGCATCAGTGTATGATTTATTGAAACTGTTGGGGCTGAGGGGACAGTCGAGAACAAGTCCACATTACGTTGAGTTTTTCATTGTACTGATGAAAGGGTTGTGACTGACGAGCAACAGGCGGTGAATATTATAAGAGGTGTTAGGCACAGAATTTCAGTTGCTAGCGCGCAGTGGCTAGCCTCGTCGGCTTTGCGCAGGTATGTCCGTGTCTGTCCCTAGTCGTGTGCGACGGAACGAACAGAGTAATTTGTCTTTTTTTTGTTACTTTCACAATTGCCTCCACGGCTGGTGGAGTTGTGGATTTTAAAGTTGCTACCAAAGTGAAATGGGTTCATTTTCGATACAAAACAACAGGAGGCTGAGACACTTGGGAGTCATGACCCAAGTGGACCCGTCCCCCTTAGAGTGTAAAGAAGTATACTGGGCCGAAACACTTGTCCGATGGGGGGACTGCTTCTGATGATCAGATTGCCTCCTGTTGTATTGCTCTGTAAAGAGTTTCCTATCATCATGGTCACTAAATATGTGTTGTATATAAACGGCCAACATACGGAGAAGTCAATCACCAATGCTTGAGGCAAACACAAATAGAATTGTGGTGCCGAGACCAACCTCCGGTAGCATTGACATCAGTCATTCACCAAAACAAAGTACAACACACAAACTAGTCCATGACAGACTTATCCATCTTCATTCAGAGTTACGTGCATACATGTGTTGTGTGACACTGTCTGTTTATACGTTTCGTCGTTCACCGTTGAAGTAATGAACCTGGGTAGGAAAGAAGGCAGTGACATTCTTAAAACAAAGCAAGAGTAGGCTGCCACACAGCCACAGGAAATATGAGGGACCTGTAAAACAACACAAAGTAGCTAACAGGGAAATATAAGCAAACACATGACATCATAACATATAAGAATGGAAAATTGCATATTAATATACAAGAACAAATGAAGAGATGGACAAAACATTTTGAGGAACTTCACAATAGACCATCTCCAACTAATCCCCCAGACATCCAGCCAGCAGAAGAGGAGCTACAAATCAGCTGTGAACGACCAAGTAGAGAAGAAATTAAGAAAGCCATAATGCTTCTGAAAGATGGAAAAGCAGCTGGTCCAGAATGCATTCCAACAGAAACCAGTAAAACAGATATTGCTACCTCTACAGAGATATTATACAAACTACTTGGCCAAGTCTGGGAGAGAGGAAATACCAGTTTAATGGAAGGAGGGTTATCTGGTCTAGTTGCCCAAGAAGGGAAAATTTACAAGAGTGCATACATTATAGAGGAATAATGTTACTTTCAGTGCCAGGCAAAGTATTAAACAGAATCATCCTGAAGAGATTAAAAGAGTCCATAGACAAACAACTGAGAGATGAACAAGTGTGCCCGCGTCAGTTACTTGTGCGCAGATAGTTATATTGACGAGAGCTAATCCTTTATATGTTTCTGTTCAAGTGGTTACGGGCCTTCCGCCTGAGATGGAGATTCTTGACTGATATTTATTTTCCTTTCCAGGTTTGTTCTTACCCTTTTAGGTTTAGTGATAAGCAATATATCGTATAATGATTTGTTAAATGATCCACTGTAACGTTCCAATTAAGTCACAGCAATGTACAAAATTCATGTTGAGTTTATTGCACGTCATTTGAACAGCACTGGTATTTACACAATGATGAAGTACGTGTTACTTACGCTTAAACAAAATAGTGCGTATATCCAAAGTGAAAATATATCCAACTGAAGAAAAAAATATAAACTGGTCTTGATAATCTCAAAGACGAAGTCAACTAATACTATAACTGCCTAGCAAAAAATTCTATCTATCTAATCCTGTCTATCTGGAAAATCCTTCTTCTAAATCTAAAAATTATAAACTATTCACTATCGCCCACATCTCTCCTTTTATATGCAGCTCCTTCATTTTCCCGCCATTTTTCACACCACTCCGTCTTTTTTCCACACGTTACAATTTTCTACACACGTCTCTCTGTTTTCGACCATTTTTGCTCACGTATTTCTGTTTTTCGACTTTTGGGACATCTCTCTTTTCCATCAACAATGGAAAAAAACTAAAATAGCAACTCTCACTTCACAAAATTTTCCACTCAGAACACGCATTCAATATTATTTTCTGTGACTGCACTATCTTTGCCTCTCTTCGTCGTGCCTGCTATCTGAATCTAAAATTTATACTGCGTTTTGTGCAAAAACGCCTTATCTGCTTAACGTCTGTCATTCTTATTCTATGTAGCATTATAACACGTATAAATGAAGACATGACATGCAGAATTCTTCGTGACGGACATCTTACAGAACCGTTTAGAATTAGAATGGGAGTGAGACAGGGATGCCTCTTGTCTCCATTTCTTTTCTTACTAGTAATAGATTGGGTCATGAAAACATCGACATCACATAACAGATATAGAATCCAGTGAAATCTGTCTAAACAGCTCGATGATCTGGATTTTGCAGATGACTTGGCTCTTCTGTCCCATAACTATAATCAGATGCAAAAGAAAATGAAAATTCTTGATGAGAGGTCACTACAAGTGGGCATGAAAATACACAAGAAAAAAAACAAAGATTATGAGAATAAATGCAAGAATTTATAACAAGGTTGCACTTGAAGAAACATCACTAAAAGATATAGAATCGTACTCATATCTTCGAAGTATCATAGACAAAGTTGAAGGAACAGACAGTGATATCAAAATGAGAAAACAAAAAGCAAGAGGAGCTTTCATTGCATTGGGAAATATAAAGAGAACAAGAGAAATCACGTCCAGCACGAAAAAAAGAATCTGCAACTCAAATGCGAAGTCAGTCTTATTGTATGGCTCTGAGACATGGAGAGCAAAAAAACAACAACCAAAAAAAGCTACATACTTTAATAAACGGGTGCTTGCGTAGAATAGATTGACTGAAATGGTTCGACAAAGTCACAAATGTGGAATTGATGACAAGAACCAGACAGGTGCCAGTTGAACAAGAGTGCTAGTGATGGATAGGACACACATTGAAGAAAACATGTTGATAGCATTACAAGGCACTGGATACAGAGGTGAAAATGATGAGGAAAACACGGAAAGAACTTGAGAGAATGGCACAGGAAGACGTAGCATGAGTTTGATGAAGGCCTATGCTCCTTGGAGAGCTAAAGTGTATTGAAGATGATTCTTGTGTAGTATTTGAAAATAAGACACCGTATCCAGACACTAGGTAGGTTGTGCATGGATCTCTGAGGAAAATATCACTACAGCAAGCATTCGGATACAGCAAGCCCTAACATCATTGGATGAGATGGCCATAACACGACTAGTGAAAATAAATAAAGGGTGTTAAGACAAGCACACCAGACTACATGTGCTGTCAGAACAAACTCTCTACGGGTACTATGGATTTAATACATACTCAAACTAGACTCTTAGCTCGCTGTCTAAAGGCAAGACCACAGTACACCATAGCTGACATGAATAATGCTATAACACCGGAAATAGGTATGGTCCCTTTAATAAATATTGTGCACTTACAGAAGCCACACACGGCTAGCAATGCACATGAAAACTAACAATGCAATGGAAATGCCAAACTACTTGCCTTAATCAATAGCTCAATATAACAGCAACATAATCACCGACATAATCTATCCGGCAACTACCCGATGACTTTCGCTAACTGGCTAACCCTGTACTGAAGCCAAGCAATATATAAATGCAAGATACTTAACGTAAATCATATCCAGGAAAAAACACTAGAAATCACATCGATATTCTAGCAGTATACCACATAATCCTGACCACATGGAAATCAGCAAGAGATATGAACCGCAATGGCATTCACATAATCCCAGCAAAACTGCTGACAAAGGGAACACGTCCTCTCAGGACGGCAGATATCTCATCAAATGCTTTGCGCCAAAAGTTTCATATGCTCTTCCGTTTTTGGCTCAAATGACCAAACCGGTTTTTCAAAATGAGTATCAATGTTGTCACTCTTACAGCATGACCAACTCAAAATTTCGGCGAATGTCTATACTGTAACATCCACTCTCCCTCTCTTAAGAAAGAAAACGAAGTTTTCTTCCATCGGAGGAAACACGCCCCACCACCTTCAGAGTAAGGGCGACGACCATGCCGAGAAGGCACCTCCTCATCTACGTAGAGAATGCCAAAGTTGTTCAATACTATTGTCAAACATGACTTCTCACTCACTAGACTAAATACAAGGAAACATGTACACACCCACACCAGGTACTGGCAGTCGTGAAAAAAAACAACGACTGTCTAACTCTGGTGTAGCCTAAACCCAGTGCATGTTCCACCACATCTATATAACTAACTGTCACTAATCAAACATCATGTCATCGTATCAACAAACATCTCCCACATTATAACCGTAGGTATATGATAACATGATAAATCTGCACGTTGGATACACCTTCATACATATTGCCTTTATGGCATCATAACATATGAATTACAAAACAAGGCATAGCAAAATGCATGACCCTTAAAGATTACCAGACCATCATATTCCATAGGTCTCTGATAAATGCACGCCAGGCCTGCCCACAGTGCAACTGCCTACAGTGTACCTGCCTACAGTATGCCTGCCTGCAGTGTGCCTGCCCACAGCGCACCTGCCTACAGTGTGCCTGCCTACAGCGCACCTGCCTATGGCATGCCTGCCCACAGCGCACCTGTCTACCGCGTGCCTGCCTGCAGCGCACCTGCCTACAGCATGCCTGCCCACAGCGCACCTGCCTACAGTATGCCTGTCTTCAGCGCACCTGCCCACAGTATGCCTGCCTACAATGTACCTACCCACAGCGTGCCTGCCTACTGTATGCCTTTAAGGCAACATGCTACATTAATACAAAGCACGACATAGCATAATACAGCATAACTATGCATTGTAAAGCATTACACAATCTCTACAATCTCATAACATGTCATAGCATAAACAAGCATTGCAAGAAGTCTCACAATCTTTACAAATTTACAAAATCCTCATATTGATATCAGAATAGAACTGGGGGCGTTGGTCACGGCCTCTCAGAGTCGGTTCGCATCGACCGAAACATCTTACTGAACCCGAATCCGAAATATAATCCTAGCTAATGCTGGACTATTAGCAGATGGTTTTGAAGCAAGGAGATATGCTTCTGCCTAACTGCCTTCCGCGCTCCCCAACTATTTTGGTATTGTCGCGTAACGACAATACTTCCACAAACCTAACCAGCGCAACCTCATCAAACCCTCGTCTGAGTGTGCGCCAACAAGCGTTCAGTGGCACGTTACGCACCCAAACTGTGCGATCACTAGCTTTCGGACTTTCATATAAGTCCCTACTACTCCTAGTAATGTCATTTGGTACTTGCCGCGAAATACGTCTACGATGTACATTTTGAACATTTCCCTTGGGAGTTTGGTGATGATGAGCCTCTGCTCCAGCCACACTCATAGCACTATGCACCCGCGTACATTGCTGACGATTAAATCGGCAATCGATTCCTCAAGGACAAACGCGTAGACACTACCTGTTATGAACGGGGTGTCCACATTAATGCACGCCTGGGGGTAAGTCTCAACTTTGCCCTCGAACGTGGTGCACTTTACAGTTTTGCCTGTAAGGCAAGAGTCGTTGATACACGATCGACGCACCGCAATTGTAGTATATCCGGTGTCCCTCAACACGGAGACTGGTTTGTTCTCCACCATACCTTTGTAGAGATCCACCTTGCCAGTCTCATGGACTGCTGATAAACTTGGTGCCGCATGCCCACATCGAAGCACTATCCTCTCGTTCGCGTGGAACAGAGGGCGACACCCTGCACAGTCCTCATCGTTAATTGTGTCTAACACAAACGCGGAATTTGCGTGTTCAATCGGGGTGGGACACTGATAAGGTGCAGTATGATTGGTAAAGTGCCACCACATTGATAAAGCTTTGTTTCTCGCACCAGATTAGTATGGACTGGTTTTTTGTAATAAAGCTCGTCCAGTCACAATGTTCTGTAAATAGGTCAGGTTACCGACTGTTGGGGCCCTGACAAGGTGTACTGTTAAGTGCGTATATTCTGATGCAATGGGTGAGTGTAGACATCAATAATGACAAGACGCGAATGGATGACAGTTCGACAGGTGCACAGGTCACCCACTCCAATCACAGGTGGAAGTCAAGGATGGCTGGACTACTGTGGTCGTTTCATATTATTTAATAGGACGTACACATAGACAGTACGAGCATCGTTACAGGAACACAGGTCGACATAAATAGCACATTGTTGATCAATGGTCTACCATCATAAGTTAGCATTCAAGTTGAATAACATTGCAATGGAACATCTGTAAACAAGCACTTAGATTTCCACTGTTTATCAATACAATCATCAGGCCTTACTGACCGAGCATGTCAGTTAATAAATACTGTTCAAACTTGACTCCTAAACAGGACCTCTTTTCTAGCGAAGATTCCTTTAGGTAAAGTACAGCAAATCTATGTGAAGATAATGTTAACCCACCAGTATTGGGTTTTCTTTATAACTGTGATCTCTTAACCATCACCTGATAATAAGGGGCGTCCCCGTTCTCTGATTGATGATCGACAATAAATAGGATTCCAAAATAAATAGAATTCCAAAATGGCTTCTGGTTCCCTGTTGAGCATCGCTCACTTTACGGATGTATAGCAAATCTTCAATAGAAGCTTTGTTCATAAACACAAATGATTCTACAAGAATCAGCAAATTCTGTCCTCATAATTGCTGCATATAAACATATTCACTGCTGCTAGATAACATGTCGTCCCGACATATAGACATAGGTAAATTCATATAGACGTCTGCCCATTCGAGCCTAGGAATGAAAGAGTTCAGTGAACAGTTATTTACCTTGGCATAGGAAAATACACTAGCAAACACAAACACTCTCCTGGCGTTACTGAATCAACACTGGGAACTCATGGACTTAACAATCCTAGAAGAAACTATCTTCGTCCCCATAATAAATCGAAGAGATCACAAACTTTGGACAGGTCTAAGACATGACATCCCGCCAGGCTCCTTCATCACCCAAGAACTCCCTAACGTATCTTCATGCGCCGAAAGCACCTGACCCCAAAGTACAGTACAAGGAAAAATAGTTCCACTTAGACATACCAAGATATCACGATATAAGACCGAATCGTCTGAAATAGACACAGGTTTAAACATAGACTCGGACCATAAACATTCTTGCATAAACCTAAACAAGAACAATCTGTTTTCTGGCCCAACAAGGCACAGACTAACGAAATCCAGATTCATACGCCAAATTCGATCTCCAGGGGAGATAACCCATATAACAAAAGTATCAATCAATCATGGGTGATATATATTTGACCAGGAAAGCATCCTGATTCTAAAAACAAATACCTTCCCTCCGACAGATAAATATTTTAACAACAATATACATTGTCACCAGTAATCTGTTGGTAACAGACTACCGCAACCCCCGTGAAAAAAAAATGAAATTTTTTTTCTTCATCTGAGAGCAATATACAATAGGCTCACCACGCATGAATAATGCGCAGATGACTAATAAGAGTAATTTATAATTTCAAATTAAGGTAAAGTCGAAGCATATATCGACTTGTGAGAATACATCTCAACATTACAAAGAAAGCAATTCTCTTAAGCATAAATGTTTCCATGGAGGTGCCACCAACGTATACTACAATGCTGGCAATGACCCAATGCATATAACAATTTCACATTTAAGCATTATAAGTACATGATTGACAAAGAAGAAAAATCATCAAAGAGTAGCGGTGAATATATATCAATGAACGTAGTCATAGTAGTGATACAATCACTATATTACAAATTACAATGTGTATCTATCTTGATATAGAAAAGAAAAACTGTTGTAGAGTTGAATGTATTAAGAACTCCAAGACCCAACAGTTAGATGGAATCATGTGGGCATCTAGACAAAATGTCTGCCATCACATTATCTGATCCACGGATAGCTCGTACCGAAAAATGGAAAAGGTTGAAGAGCAATTGCATATCGAGTAGACCTCGAGCTCTTCAAATTCTTACTCTGTATAGCTGTAAGAGCTTTCTGATCGGTTTCTACAATGAAATGTGCGCCTAGAAGGAATCTTTGTAGTTTGAGAATTGACAATACCATAGCCAATAGTTCACGGTCTAAAACCGAATAATTCCTTTCTGCAGCATTAAGTTTTCTGGAGATATACATTACAGGATGCAGAGTTCCAGAGTACTCTTGCATTAGTGCCGCTCCAATCCCAGTGGATGAAGCGTCACTACGAAGAACAAATGTCTTATCTGTAGTAGGTAATACTAAAATAGGTGGTGTTGAAAACAAATTTTTAATCTTATCCAAAGAGGATTGGCATTCTTGTGACCAGTGGACCATATTAGGCGACCCTTTTTTTTAGTAGTGTAGAAAGAGGTGCCATGATAGAGGATAGATTCGGAATGAATCTTCCATAAAATTGAATAAGACCTAAGAGACTTTGCACTTGCTTTTTAGTCTTAGGAATAGAGATGTTAAGTATCTTAGTGATATTATGGTCCTCTGTCTTTAGGAAACCATGACCCACTCGATGGCCTAGGAAAGAAATTTCGCTAAAACCAATGCAGGCTTTAGAGGGTTTCGCTGTCAGGTTATGCTCGCGTAGAGTAGATAGTAATTCAACTAACCCCGAATAGTGATCTTCCCAAGTATCGCTGAAAAGACAGATGTCGTCTAGGTACGCGATGACATCTGACCGATAAGATAGGATTCGACGCATCATGCGTACGAATGTAGCTGGTGCGTTCATAAGGCCGAAAGGCATGAAATTCCATTGAAAAAGGCCTCTAGGTGTAGAAAAAGCAGTAAAAGGTTTGGCGCGTTCAGATAAAGGAACTTGCCAATATCCTTTAGACAAGTCGAGTTCAGTGAAAAAATGAGATTTAGAAAGCCTAGTAAGTAGCTCTTCTAGTAAAGGCATAGGTTCAGCATCAAACTTCGTAACTTGATTCAATTTGCGATAGTCAACGCAAAGACGTATGTTATTGTCTTTCTTTCGAACAATAACCATCGGCGAAGAATATGCAGAAGTGGATGGTTTAATTATTTTTAAATCCAACATCTCATCCAACTCCTTCTCAACCTGTGCTTGAAAATGTATAGGGATAGGATAAGATCTGACCCTAATAGGATTATGGTCAGTTAGAATAATATAATATCATGTTCAATGACATGATTTTGGCCAGGAATGTCAGTAAGGACATCCTGAAATGTTTGTAACATAGCCGAAACTTGTCGCTGTTCTCCTAGAGATAAATCAGGAGAGAGAGTAACATTTTTCCATGATTCACTAGAATGAAGTGGAATCATCGAAAGCGGAAGATTAACATCCGAAAAACTTGTTTCCTCATCCTGTATTACAGACAGTGATGAGTAATGACCATGTTGGACTGGTAAATCGTCCGTTGCCTGGAAAATAGGCTGTAAATAATCCGGACGTTCATGGAATTCCGTAAGCATATTGATGTGGAAGGTTTTATGCTTTCCATCGATATCGACAATGTAGTCAACATCGGAAATTTTCGAGATTATATCGTACGGATATTTCCAAGAAATAAGAAGTCTGTTTTCCCTACAAGGTAGCAAAACAAATGCTTTGTCACCAGGACAAAGTTGTCGTAAGGTTCTTTTCTTATTGTCAAATTGTCTTGCTTTCTGCTTAGCAAATTCAGAAGAAGAAGTTGCCAATTTGCATGCTTCGATAATCTTTTGTCTCAGCGCGATGACATATTCGTAAGAAGATTTCGTGTCATCGGTAATATTATCAGCGGTTATGAGATCATGAAGCAAAGACATAGGGCCGCTCGGTCGCGCGCCAAAGACAAGTTCAAAGGGAGAAAATCCTGTATGTTCATTGGGGACCTCTCTGTAAGCGAAGAGGGCCGCGGGTAAAACCCTGTCCCAATCTTGAGGATGATCCTCAGTTATCTTCCCTAGTAAGTTTTTGAGTGTTCCATTTAGCCGTTCGACCATCCCATTGGACATAGGATGATAGATACTACTCAAAGATCTCTCTATCTGCAGAGTAGACATTACTTGAGACATGGTATCCGATATTAGTTGGGTGCCATGGTATGATAATATTTCTCCGGGGAATCCCAGACGAGAAAATATAAGCCAAAGAGCATCTGCAATGTCAGCAGTAGTAATGCTCTTCAGAGGAATAGCTTCTGGCCAACGTGTGCACATATCAATACACGTCAAAATAAACTGATGTCCTCTAGCAGATTTGATCTTAAATGGACCAATGATGTCTATCGCCATTTTCTGAAATGGTCGAATAGGAATGTCTGCAGCCTGAATAGGTGCAGCATGGCGTGGACCTTTGGATTTGACTTCTTGACATACTATACAAGATTGACAATAAATCCGTATGTCTTTGTTCACAAAAGGCCAAAAGAAAGCCACAAGAACTCTTGACTTTGTACGGGAAAAACCCATATGTCCAGCACACTGAGAGTCGTGTGCGTGCTGCAACATTTTAACTCTCAAATTCTTGGGCACAAGAATCTGAGAATGACTTGACTTAGTGGAGTCTTGCACCATACGTACAAGTACGCCATTCTTCATTGTAATCCAAGATTTACGATTTGTATCTTTATTCGGATCACCTTTTGTTGCAAGCGTGAAGAATTTCTTTAGAGTCGGATCCTCTTCTTGCTGTTTTATAAACAAGTCACGAGAAATTACCAAGGGATCATCTTGGTTATGCACTTCATTATCTTCAGTAGATGAAGTTTGAGGCATATTAAGAGCTTGAGTTCTAGTGACTACATCATTAGCAGTTTGCATATTTTGTTTTTCCCAAACGGAAATTTGTTGTAGAGTGCATTCTTTGACTCCGTGAATACGACCGATGATAAGATCAGCAATCGGATTCGGCAGAAGACATGCGTGCACATCTCCTGTAAAGAAAGGAGAAGCAATCCTAATGATAGCAGTAGAGTATTTCTCTAAGGTGCCGCCAAATGTTACACATTTGACTACTTTTCCAGTGGCACGAGAAGGATCTACAAGTGACTGCCTAACACCAATTGTGGTGCATCCAGAATCAAAAAGAACTGAGACTGGATTGTCATTTACTAAACCTCTATGTAAGACAAGAGAACCTCTTCCATCATGCGCGACTGACGAAGGAAGAGCGGGAAGAGGATGGCCACAACTTAAAGTGGACACCGTAGTTGGTTCAAATAATGTTTTGCATTGGGGGCACTGAGATGCTCTCCCAAAATCAAAAGCGGATCATGCAATATTATTAGCATCATTATTATCTTTAGTCTTTCGTGCTGATAACGCGAATGTCGTGGGTTCGATCCCCACACTGGCCACCACATTGATAAGGTGCACTATGATTGGTATAGTGCCACCACATTGATAAAGCTTTGTTTCTCGCACCAGATTAGTATGGATTGTTTTTTTTGTGATAAAGCTCGTCCAGTCACAATGTTCTGTAAATAGGTCAGGTTACCGACTGTTGGGGCCCTGACAAGGTGTACTGTTAAGTGCGTATATTCTGATGCAATGGGTGAGTGTAGACATCAATAATGACAAGACGCGAATGGATGACAGTTCGACAGGTGCACAGGTCACTCACTCCAATAACAGGTGGAAGTCAAGGATGGCTGGACTACTGTGGTCGTTTCATATTATTTAATAGGACGTACACATAGACAGTACGAGCATCGTTACAGGAACACAGGTCGACATAAATAGCATATTGTTGATCAATGGTCTACCATCATAAGTTAGCATTCAAGTTGAATAACATTGCAATGGAACATCTGTAAACAAGCACTTAGATTTCCACTGTTTATCAATACAATCATCAGGCCTTACTGACCGAGCATGTCAGTTAATAAATACTGTTCAAACTTGACTCCTAAACAGGACCTCTTTTCTAGCGAAGATTCCTTTAGGTAAAGTACAGCAAATCTATGTGAAGATAATGTTAACCCACCAGTATTGGGTTTTGTTTATAACTGTGATCTCTTAACCATCACCGGATAATAAGGGGCATCCCCGTTCTCTGATTGATGATCGACAATAAATAGGATTCCAAAATAAATAGAATTCCAAAATGGCTTCCGGTTCCCTTTTGAGCATCGCTCACTATACGGATGTATAGCAAATCTTCAATAGAAGCTTTGTTCATAAACACAAATGATTCTACAAGAATCAGCATATTCTGTCCTCATAATTGCTGCATATAAACATATTCAGTGCTGCTAGATAACATGTCGTCCCGACATATAGACATAGGTAAATTCATATAGACGTCTGCCCATTTGAGCCTAGGAATGAAAGAGTTCAGTGAACAGTTATTTACCTTGGCATAGGAGAATACACTAGCAAACACAAACACTCTCCTGGCGTTACTGAATCAACACTGGGGAACTCATGGACTTAACAATCCTAGAAGAAACTATCTTCGTTCCCATAATAAATCGAAGATATCACAAACTTTGGACAGGTCTAAGACATGACATCCCGCCAGGCTCCTTCATCACCCAAGAACTCCCTAACGTATCTTCATGCGCCGAAAGCACCTGACCCCAAAGTACAGTACAAGGAAAAATAGTTCCACTTAGACATACCAAAATATCACGATATAAGACCGAATCGTCTGAAATAGTCACAGGGTAAACATAGACTTGGACCATAAACATTCTTGTATAAACCTAAACAAGAACAATCCGTTTTCTGGCCCAACAAGGCACAGACTAACGAAATCCATATTCATACGCCAAATTCGATCTCCAGGGGAGATAACCCATATAACAAAAGTATCAATCAATCATGGGTGATATATCTTTGACCAGGAAAGCATCCTGATTCTAAAAACAAATACCTTCCCTCCGACAGATAAATATTTTAACAACAATATACATTGTCACCAGTAATCTGTTGGTAACAGACACCTGTCAGAACCATGATTCTTGCCACCACAATTGGAACACATGCGCTCTTTCTTCTTCTCATCGCGAGTACTTTTGTTGGAGCTTTTCGATGACGAAGATCCCGCATCACAGTCAGAAGATCGACTCTCGGAGGAACCACTTCTCTGCTTCGGATGTTTGCTTTTGTACCAAAACTGGTCTCTGTCCTGAGAGTCTTCGAAGCGCACCTGCTTTCGGGTTTGGCGCTCCCCTCCATCGCTATAACTATCATATTGTCGGTTCTGCCACCTCGGCCAACCATTCCTATGAGGTCAAAAATTCCCATAGCTACCCCGAAGTGGTTGATAGGGGCTGGAAGGCTTCTCATCCTTCTGCTCCTGGCCTCTGTTTGATTGGTTTCGTCAAGGATGGCGCTGAACTTTGCCAACACTGGCAACTATGTCACCTGACAGACCAGACTTCTGAATAGGTTTGCCCGGATGAGCAAGGACATAATGGTGCCCCAATTAGGCCATGGACTCAATATCCTTTGGTTGGCGTTCCTGAAAGAACGCAACCAACTCACTAGAACACGAGGACTACACTTTGTCTCGTAGCACTAAGTCCAGCAAGCCATTATAATCCTTAGGAATTCCCTCCATTTCGATCCATCTATTCAATATAAGTTTGATCTTCGAGTTAAATCCTCGAAGGCCTGGTCTGCGCTTGGCATCGCGTTTTTAAAACGCGTCCGGTAACAGTCAGCAGTCAGACGGAATTTCCGGAGCAACCTCTCCTTTATTTTGTCGTAATCGGCCCTTTCCTCTAATGGGAGGCTATAAAAAGTCTCCATCGCAGGCCCCACTAGCAGCGTCGATAGCAGAGATGGCCACTGATCTCTGTTAGCCTTATAGGCCACGCATTCGGCCTCAAATCTTTCAAGGAAGAAATCTAAACTGTCAATTTTATCATCAAAATTAGGCAGACGCAGCCTAAAAGGACGATGAGCCCCACCAGGATTCGAGTTCTGACCACTCGCACCCACTTCGAATTTCTTTAATTGTATTTCCTTCTCCATCATTTTCTCATCCAGAGCTATTCTCATTCTCTAGTTCTCTAAATCTAACTCTCTTACTATCTTCTTTTCTTGCAGTTCTCTCTCTCTTTTCTTTTCTTGCAGTTCTCTCTCTATCTTCTTTTCTTGCAGTTCTCTCTCTATCTTCTTTTCTTGTAACTCTTTATCTTCTTTCATTTTCTTTCTTGTAACTCTTTATCTTCTCTCAACTGCCTTTCTTTCAATTCAAACTCTTTCTGCTTCCACTCGTTTTCTTCTTTCATCTTCTTTTCTTGTACAGGGTAATTCAAATTCTTTTCTTCTGATCTCTAGCTCTTCAGCTCGGATCTCTCTCTCCCGCTTCTGCTTCTCAATCTATTCCTTCTCCCCCTGCTCCTGCTTTTCTTTCTTTTTTTTCTCTTCCTTCTTCTTTAAAGCTTTTTGATTTTCAACTGAATGGAATTCTGCCTTGGCAAACTCCAATAATAATTTTCCTGTGTACCCGGCTTCCTTGCCTATCCGCATAAAAGAATCAATGTCCATGATATACACTCGTAGTTCTCACAATATAAAATACTATTATCTCTTGCTATAGATTTTCTATGCAATTACTCAATCGTATGTAGTGTAAACTCTTCACTTATATCAGTAGATAACTGTCTGGTGACAATGATGTAGTACTGATAATAAATATAGATATCACTTCTCAATATACATATATCTATAAATATGCGTGTAAGTATATGTCTCCTCAACTCTCAGTGTAAATACATCATCAACCTTTACCTCTTATAATATACAATAGTCGACAGTTGTATAATAACAACTGCTGAAACTTTCTGGTGCTCTCTGACACCACTATATCACCTTGACAATCAATCAGTTTCTATATAGTCCGTTACTAGCACCCACACTGGTGCTATACTGAGATAATACTCAAAATATACTTAATCTTAATAGTCTATGCTATGCCAGTGTCTCCCTTGGCAAAATGAACACTACACAGATGAAAGAAAAACACACACATCACACTACAAAAACAAAATCTCAGTCACGAGGAACAAGATTATAGACCAAGAAAAGAAGAGATAGATTAATATATACAATGCGTGACTGCACACGAACGAAAACAAGGGATACATGTAAACGTATTTACAAGATAGAAAGATGGAACAAGAGAAAATACACTTAAACACAACAAAAGAAGTACCGAATGTACAAAACAATATAAATGCACACTACACGAATACACCTAACACCAACAGGGCTAGGAATGTAAAGCAGGGCAGTCGCAGGAAATCCCGTCTGCCAGACTCCACCACAAAAAAGACACATCCGCACCCTAAAAGAATCGGTCTAATCCACTCTTTTCCCACGAGTAGGCCAAAAATGGATTAAACTCACCACTCTTCCTCCCAATACACTATAACACCAAAGACCCAACGAAAACCACACTAAACAATGAAGTGCTGGAAGCTATCTCTTCCACAGAGCACGAATGAATCACTCCAGTGAGAAATAAACTAAATAACTTATCAGCAAAATTAATTTATAATGTATCAAAATATACAATACAAAAATTACACAACTCCTAAGAAAACAATGAAAGATCAAATTTAACTTACAATCAACATACATACATACAAACTAAGTCATACTCATACAAAAAGGAAGAGACAAAACAGAAGGAAAGAAAACAATAACAAACCAAGAAGGAAATAAAGAAACAGCACTAAACTACTTTACAGGTCAGACTATATGATAGTATCAGACAGAAAGACAGTCAAGAAAATTTAGAGATTACAGGAAACACAATAAAATATCAATAAAATACATTATACAAAAGCAGACAAACAATAACTTATCTGAAGGTCCAACGGGTCCTGAGCAAGAAGTATCCTCAGCACTGACGATGAATGGTGACCACAGAACAAACGAAACCCCACACTAGAAAACGTATAATCCACAAGAATCTCAGTCCATGACACAGTTTTCTATGAAAGTCTGAGTGTCAAATCCTTTCCTCGATGAACATACTGTTCTCTACGGTGCTCACACAGCCCTGTCGACAATATACATAGAACTGTCTACTTTTTCCAAGTCCAGCTGCACAGCTACTAACACCAGTCTATCGTTAGATCAGCACGTATAATTTCGTTGGCACTGTTCTATATGTGTTCTACACAACGATAATCACGCTGCACCACATGCCACGGATCACAGCAGTCTACAAAGTGGCATCCACTGTACTCCCACAAGTCGGCTGGACATACTGCACATCAGAATTCACCCCTGGTCGGGCCCGTCTGCGTGGTACGGAAACGTCAAAGGCGTCGGCTTTCACCCCTGGTTGGGCACATCTGAGTAATAATGACAAGACCAGCAGTCCAACACGGTGACTTGAGGTACCAACAACCCTAACAACCTCCTATCGACTACAAACTCCTAGCAACCGGCTCCGTCCACCCTAATACCAAGGTTGACCAATCTATCTCCCATCTGACATTCCATTTGCCGTCTGGGCCAATCTAGCTAGATGGTACCAACACCCAAGCTCCGCTGCTCCACCTGGATCACTGTCAACAACCACCAAAAAGACTCAGAGATACACCAAACTGACCAACCTGACGCATACATTTACACTAGCCTATCATTTTAACAATCGTACATAGACTTGCAAACATACCAGAGCAAACAACTTGAAACTCAACTGTACAATATTTCATAGACGATAGACTGAAAAATAGCCATCACTACTGCGACACTGGAAGTAGGTCATAGCCCGTAATTGAGGGCAGGTCAAACGCCTGTAAACAATACCGTAACAAACTGACACACACACTGATCTTCTACTGGGCGAACAAAAACAACTCACTCCCGTGAGTTGACAGAAAAAAAATGAAGGCGCCAACACAGTGGCCTACCAACCTTCTAGTATACTGTGTGCACAATTCCTAATGGCTTGATTATAGCCAACATAGGCTCTAAGGCCTTGCTATATAATAATATGAAATTAATTACGCCAGCTAGCTGGTAATACATATTACACCATACAGGCCCCACGGCTAAAATAATGGACAAGCCTGCAACTGTCCGCTATCAAAATGACACAAATATTAGAGTCACTGGCCCCAAGGCCTATAACATAGACGAGTCACCCAGATATCAAGACAAGCACACCAGACAACATGTGCTGTCAGAACAAACTCTCTACGGGTACTATGGATTTAATACATACTCAAACTAGACTCTTAACTCACTGTCTAAAGGCAAGACCACAGTACCCCATAGCTGACATGAATAATGCTATAACACCTGAAATAGGTATGGTCCCTTTAATAAATATTGCGCACACACAGAAGCCACACACGGCTAAAAATGCACATGAAAACTAACAATGCAATGGAAATGCCAATCTACTTGTCCTAATCAATAGCTCAATATAACAGCAACATAATCACCGACATAATCTATCCGGCGATTACCCTATGACTTTCGCTCACTGGCTAACCCTGTACTGAAGCCAAGCAATATATAAATGCAAGATACTTAACGTAAATCATATCCAGGAAAAAACCACTAGAAATCACATCGACATTCTAGCAGTATACCACATAATCCTGACCACATGAAAATCGGCAAGAAATATGAACCGCAATGGCATTCACATAATCCCAGCAAAACTGCTGACAAAGGGAACACGTCGTCAAAGGACTGCAGACATCTCATCGAATGATTTGCGCCAACAGTTTCATATCCTCTTCCGTTTTTGGCTTAACTGACCAAACCGGTTTTTTTAAAATGAGTATCAATGTTGTCACTCTTACAGCGTGACCAACTCAAAATTTCGGCGAATGTCTATACTGGGACAAAGGGAAAAAACCACATACACATTGATTTCTATCTCAAATAATCCACAGAGATCCGAAAGAGATCAGTCTTTAAATATGGCATTGCAGCATGGTCAACAGCAGCTAAGTCAAACTTTGATGAAATAAACAGAATTCAAAACCAAGCCAGAAGAATCATAACGGAGGCTATGAAGTCAACGTCCATTGAAACGTTTGAAAACACTTCATACCTCCAGCCAATGCATGATAGAAAAGATAGGCAGAGCCCAGCAATAAACCGAGAAATTCAGGAGGCTGATAGACTACCCAATGTACCAGCGAACCAATTGTCTTGGAAGGGAGAGACCTAAGCAAAATAACTTTTTAGAAACAATAAAAACAACAATGAGGTCAGACCCCGTCACTGCAATATCTACAGCAAAGCCCATCCACACTGCACAAGCTAATAGTTTGGAAACAACAACGCTTACCATTAAATGATAGAAAAACAATGTAGATAAAGAGAGAAAGAAAAGCCAGAATGAAACAAGAGTCCTAAGTACAAAATGCATTGACAATCATTACCCAAACAACACCTGGATCCATGCATACCTAGATGAAGCAGCACCAAATGCAACAGTAGATGGAGGTGGAGGATTCTTTCTGAACGTAAGCAATGCTTCACAGACAAGATGTCAGTTGCAACTGGAGATGTTTTAGATCTGAGGCAGATGCCTTAATAACAGCAGCAGGTGTCATTGGAAAGAAAAAATGCTTCGAAAGACAGATAGCTCTCTTTACGGATGCGCTGTCAGTAATTGTAACGCCGAAGAGTCAGAATAATGCTGAATTAGACGACCTGAGAGAAACACTTTACAAACTATGTCAGTGTTGAGAATCTTTTTGCGCATCTATTATGATCTTGCATTTGAAAACTTGGAGGTACACAAAAAGATTCCGATACGATTGTGTATGCGCGGTTAGGACATGACGTATGAGTGTTTGCGTTAGCAACAGGAGGATTATTTTGCCATGAGTCAATGAAAGAGTGTTGTCTGGGATTGTGGAAAGTGTCCTGAAGGATTTATGTAGTAACATGTCGACTATATTAGTTTGAGAAACGTGCTGAGACAAAGTTTCACATTGACAAGAGTGTAGTAATATATGTAAAATATCAGAAGTCAATATGAATATGTTAGATTCTGCATGATCGCAAATACTATAATAACACTAGTCAACAAATTTTCAAAAGATTTTTGTACCAGAAATTAAATGTACCATTTCTTATTGATTTTGACATGCTGATTTCAAATATCATAATGAAATTCACCAATTGGCTCTGGTTTTTTTTTAATGATGAATTTACATTACAGTAATACAAATAATGTATGCTTGTTTACTTCTCTGGGCTAAACAGCTAGTCTTTCTACTTTAGCATTATAAAAATTGTGTTACATACTCAATTAATTGATATTTCAACATAAAATGATAGAAAAAATAAAAACATTATTTAAAGTTCACATATCATGCTTTAAAAAGGCACATTTGAACCCATTCCGTCATTATTCAGTCGCTGTTCGAGCTATCTTTGCTTGCTTCTTGTAGTCAATCGATGAGGTGTCTCTTGTCACAGTCCAACAGTAATCAACAAGCATTGAAGGGCTCCAATTGCCTTGATACCTTGAGAGCCAGTCAGGTTTCAGACCCAAACATTCCTGTCACACAGCTCTCACCAAAATGGCAGATAACTGGCTGTCGAACGTAAATGATGGGAAATTAGGTGGTGCTGTTTTTGTTGACTTCAAAAAAGCATTTGACATGATTGACCACACTATCTTGGTTGAAAAGTTGGAAACCCTCAGAATAGGCCCTAATCCACTAAACATCATCAAATCATTCCTGGGAGATCGACAACAGTTAGTGCTTCACAACAACTCGACATCAGATTTCTCGAAGATAGATACAGGAGTACCGCAGGGGTTCTATTCTTGGGCCCCTACTCTTCGCAATGTTCATCAACGACCTACCACTACATCTAAAATATTCAACATGTGACCTCTTTGCAGATGATTGTACTATCTACACTAGTGACAATGACTGCGTGGCACTTGAAATGACTCTTCAATGCGATGTAGACAATCTAACAAAATGGAGTAATATGAATCGTATGCCATTAAACACAGCAAAAACGAAATCTATGTTGATTACCACCAGACAGAAACTCCTAAACTGCCCCAAAAGATCGCTACAGGTACACGCGGAATCAATACAAATTGAACATGTAACAGAACACAAAGTTCTAGGAATCACGATTGACCAGCACTTAACGTGGAAACTCCCATGTACGGAACTTAACCAAACACTTAGCTCAAAAGACGTACCAGCTAGCCAAAATAAAACACTTCTTAGACGCAGACACTAGACTATTGTTCTACACCTCACATATACAGACACATCTAGATTTACTGCTCTACACTATGGATAGTTGCCCTGCTTCCACCTCAAAGAGACTGCACTCCCTGCATAAGAGAGCAATACGTCTGATCACCGATAATCGCACGATATCACACACAAGGACAGGAAAAGAACCCACAATACTGTCCCTGAAAAAACGTCTTCTCTACAACAAAGCCAAGCTGACCCACGCAACTCTATCAAACAAGGCTCCGCCGTACCTACGATCATTGTTTCAAACCAGTAGAAGAGAGGGACTACAATTACATCAGTTACGTCTGCCCAAACCTAGGATCGACCTGTTTCAAACAGAGTCTAGCCTACTCTGGAGCCTACTTATGGAACAGCCTTCCACACCACCTAAAAAGCCTACCTACACAATATTCATTTAACAAAGCACTTTTTCAAACACTTCCTAAACACTGATTATCTACCCCCATAGAAACATCATTTGCCTGTCAACATCTCATCCATAGGTCAACATTTCTTTTCCTCTTCCGCTCGTTTTTAATAAGAATAATTTTGTTTTATATCCATGTTAATACTATTATATAATGTAATGTATGTGAGAATGTACCCGCATACAACTGTAACTTTAGAGATGTGAATGTTCCCGTTTGCTTAAATGGGGGATGTAATTGCAGATATAATTTTTTTTTTTTTTTTTTTTTTTTGTTTAACTGCTGAAAGACTTTTTCTGCTACAGAAGTGCGCAAGAAAGTGTTATTATTATTATTTCAATTTCCGCCAAGAATTTATGGATGTAAGCGAGAATGTGTTTTTGTAATTCTTGTATTGAGGATTGATGACACATTCAAAAAATACTACAGATTAGACGTTTTTGACCCCATAAGTGAGTGTCGGTATACATAACTTATTTATTTATTGTTTTTGTTTATATTATTTTATTTTTTATTATTATTATTTTTTTTCAGTCACTATCTTGTTTATTTAACAAACAAAAAAAAAAAAAAAAAAAAAACAACCTAGGCCACTCATTTTTATTTTTATTATGATTGTATACTGTAAATGAATGCTATTATGTTAACTTTATAATGTTGCATGCCTTTAAATTAATGCTTAAAGTAATATGTGGGAATAAAAGGATATAGTATGCAAGATAAATGAGAGTGAAAGGGCAGAATGTTAGACGGGCCTGCGTGCCCAATTCTTAACCCTTTGAAAATAAAGTTCGTTCGTTCGTTAGTTCGTTCTCCATAGCAGCAATGTCCTGGTGAAATCGTTCACCATGCTCATCACTCACTGACCGCTCCACAGTTTGACGTAAAAAAATCCAGATAAGAATCCAGTAAATGAATTTTCAAAGACATGTTGAAGCCAAGACTCTTATACTTCAGAAGGACATTTTCTACAATTTCATTGTAATTATCAGATCTGTTGTTTCCAAGAAAATTGTCCACCACTGACTTAAATGCTAGCCATGCTGCTTTTTCCTTGCCATGCAACACGCAAAGTAACTCATCATCATGAAGAAGTTTTCGAATTTGCGGACCAACAAATACTCCCTCTCTTATTTTAGCTTCACTCAGTCTTGGAAATTTTCTGATGAGGTATTTGAAAGCCTCATCTGTTTTCTCCATTGCCTTGACAAAGTTTTTCATGAGACCCAGCTTAATGTGCAAGGGTGGCAACAAAATCTTGCTGGTGTCGACAACTGCTGGGTTCTCAACGTTCTTACTGCAGGCTGCAACGACTGCCTGATTGGCCAATGTCTTCTGATGTAATGGTCACTTCGTGCACGGCTATCCCACTCACAGAGAAAGCAACAGTACTTGGTGTATCCACCCTGTAGTCCAAGCAAAAGAGCGACCACTTTTAAGTCACCGCAAAGTGACCAATGATGATACACTTCAAAAGCTGCTTAATGTTTTCATAAGTTTCTTTCATATGAACTGCGTGACCAACTGGAATTGACGGTAACACATTACCATTATTCAACAAAACAGCTTTAAGACTTGTCTTGGATGAATCAATGAAAAGCCTCCACTCTTCCGATAAGTAATTGATGTTGAGGGCTGCCATTAAACCAGAAATTTTGTGGCACGCAGAAAGGTCACCCTCTTTGAAAAAGAATGTAATAAGCGGCTTCTGGCGGTTCCTATACACAGAAATTGTAACATCTTCTGCCAGGAGATTCCACTGTTGCAATCTGGAACCCAAAAGCTCCGCCTTGTTCTTCGGTAAATTCAGATCTCTTACAAGATCATTCAGTTCACCTTGGGTTAGTGGATGTAGTTTGCTCAAAATCTGTGTCACTTGAGGTTGATGGTTCAGGACCACCAATGTCCTCTTCATCAGTGGAAGCAGCTGAAAATGATTCTGGCACTTTGGGAACTGGTAGGTCATCGCCATGTTGGTACCGGAAGTATTGCAGAGGGGATGTTTGGATATTCCAGAGTCCATTTTTTTTCTTCTTTTGATATGCCTTTTTCCCAATTGGAGGGACCATGCAAAAGTAACAGTTGTTGAGATGATCAGTGGGCTCGCTCCAAATCATTGGGACTGCAAAAGGCATAGCTTTGCCTATTGCCAGTCAACCACAGTTTTAAGATGTGCTGCACATGTATTGCAGCATATGTGTGGCACCCAGCTCTTATCTTGATCTCCTATTCTGCAGCCAAAATACAAACTGTGCGCCTTCTGGCATTTCTAACTACGATACTTTTGATAAGGACAAATGCACTAACTAATGGCAAAATGTTTATCAGAGATAAGGTATTTATACACAAAGGTGATGTAATCATAGAGAGGAGTGCATCATCAACGTAGAGTAACATTTTTATTGGTCATTAGAAAAAATTATGCAATCGCCCACAACAGTTGCGTCATATATATATAAATTTACCGTAAATTTAAAATAAACTAGTAGCATATATCTTGAAAACTAGAGCCAATCAACATTTTTTTAAATGTCATTTTCGTTTTCAGCACACCAAAATTAGTTAAGATCAGCTATTTTCATTTCTGGTACATTTTGGTTGTTGACTAGTGTAATTACCGAGAGTGAATGGATCATAAATAATATACAGGAACTAGTGGTGGTGCTATGTACCTGTCGATGGATGAATCAATATTTGAGTGGATCTCAGTTAGATGTTATGGATTCCAAAAGTGGAAATGATTAAACATTGAATCTGTTTTTTAAAATGGATTTGAATTATTAATCGAATTATACTTGTTCAATCAAATTAAACATTGTGTTATAAATTGTTTCGTTCATTCATTTATTGGGTAACATAAATACACAGTCACGTAACAATTTTTGGGGGTCAAGCAAAAACTTCAGCCAAACCGTCAAGCCCGTAACAGTTTTTGGAACCCGAAGCAATAAGAATGTTTGAAATAATGTATACAATATTACTGTCTTACCAGGTCGTGAGATTGGTAGATGACATTAATAGATTTTGACTGTAGAATATGCAAATTTGTCAAGATCGGAAGGATCTATTACTGGAGTTAATGCTCAGGTGAATGTCAGATTCTATTATTTTCAAAGTTTATCGCATGATCAAAATAGACACGAAATGAAAGATATACGGAATACCTCACAGAATACGAATATACGTTTACTCCTACCATGGTTACCTTAACGGATGGAAGGTTCAATACCTTTCTTCAGGCGGTACTGTCGACATTTTGATCAACAACCAAGCCTACTTTCTTTAACAGTAGTCAACATTTGGGCCAATGATACGTCTCAGCTACCTTTCCAGTTTGACGGTTTCGTCGATGTCTCGTTACACCGCTGTCATGGTGTCGTCAAAGCGTTACTATCAACTACGCTGAAGCTACCACTTCGCTACTCTCAGAAGATCTCCGTCAAGTAGTAAGTGCTTTCAGTTACCATCGTTGCAAACATGACTCTATGTCGCTGCTGTTGAGCGTTGTATCATCGTATAACGATCGTGGTCCCTCGATCCAGAGACGCTTCTGTTCGCTGAGGAACGGGTTCAGATAAGTATTTTGTGTGGTGTCTGTGTCACATAGGTTATTCAAAGCGTTTTCTCGGGCATTCTCTTCAGTCTATAGGATTTATGTATTTCTATGTATTTTCTATGCGCGAGCGAACGATTGGATTGGGAGTTCTGAGTGGCTCACATCTTCTGATGGGGTTAATCAGAGCTGTGTCCTAAGGGATTAAAATATAATATTTTCTTAGAGAGATCAAGCAACATCTGTTAAGTGATTTTCAGCTCTGTTTTAATTTATTGTATTGATTCCGCGGTTAGTTGTGAGGTCATGTTTTATTGTGTGTAATCTACGTCAGTACTTAACCTGATTTATGCTCTATTATTGTTTGCGTGTCATCGGCCTACACTTGCTTTCTTTTGCACGATGTGTAAATTTGTCCATGTATTTAACATAGTCTTAGGTCTGCGTCTTTGTTAAATCTTAGTTGTCGCTATTGTTTTATTTTATGAGATTACTTCAAACCTTTTCGTAGAAAATATTTTGTGCATTTTAGTTCCTTCCACTAATGTACTTAAACATGTTTATTTGTAAGGCTGGACTTCCACTTCACGTTCCATAAGATGGGGTCAGTATACTTTTTGTAGTATTACATTTAGGGAATTATATTACCTTTTGGGTCAGTACGGGATACTGAGATATGTTATCTTCTTATAAGGAAAATATAATTTATTTTTAATAGTTCTAGGGAAATATTACTAAGTGTATTGATTTACTGAGTAATTAATTAGTCATTACGAATTGTATAATTTATTTAAACACTACGTCGTTATTGATGGATTATGTTGAAGCCGGTATTAGGCAAGGAGAAGAAGTGGTACTTCTTGAAAAATATGTTCAAACACAAATAGATGTTGCTGGAGCCAGAGAACAGAGAGCTCATGCAAAAGAAATGCAAAAAAAAAAAAAAAGTTTCCACAAACTGAAGAAAATGAACGGAGATTAGTAGAAAGAGCGCACAAGCAGAGATTAGCAGAAATAGAGAGAGAGATGAAGAAGCAGACAACCTGAATTTCAGCAATGTTAGCAAGAATTGGAAATAGAAAAGTTAAGCCTGACACAGCAAGCCAAGTATACATCATTTGATGTTAGTGGATCGTCGCGGAGAGAAACTACTGCTCATGTTAAACTATGACTACCGAATTTTTTTGCCCTCACTAGATGACATTTAGTATTTTCTTAGTCGATATGAGGAAATATGTAAGGAGGTAAATATACCAAAAAAGACGTGGGGTCACGCTAAACTAATTATTTCACAGGCAATGCTCTGACTTCTATTTATAATTTGGATGAGACTAGTAGGAATGGGTATGATGTCCTTAAGGCAATGCTGTTACGTAAGTATTTCATGGACGAGGAGGGTTATCTAAAAAAAAAAGTAAAAACGTTATGTCCAGAAGTCAAGAAAGACTTCGATGGATTTATTTTTCGCCCATTAAGACATGCCTCAATAGGTGATTTATTTGTCTGGCATACCTAACACTTTTGAAGGATTGGTCGACTTAATTTATGGTTATCATAAGGTTATGTCATCGTGTAGCGCAGGTATCTTGGCCTACTTTCACGAACGAATGCGCAAATATTACCAAAAAGGAAGTTCTAGACAGGCAGTAAATGACTGCGCACTTAGATAAAGTTGTAAGTAAGTTTGACACTACAGAGTCGTTACAAGTTTGTGCAGCTCGACATCATATAGATAAATGGAAAACCGCGCTCCCTCTCTCAGGCAATGCAGTTTTAACAAGGGCAAAACTTATGACTGAATCACACAATAATGATACAACTTTTCATGGTCCACCTACACATCAAACTTGTAACACTATTAACAAAGAATCATTTATATAATAATAGGATCCAACTAAAGAGAAACTATTTGCGCTCACAGAGGCCAATAACATTAAGCATATACAAAAATCTCGCTATTGGTTTCAAGTGAAAAAATAATGTTCGTATACGATGTATCGATGACTATATTTCTGTTCGAAAACAAGTGGCATTACCAACTACTTTACGACCTTTTGTACTGTCTACTGCTTATGATTCAATTTTTTTCTGGACATATTGGCATCTCACGAACCAAACACAAGGGTTTGTCTCATTTTTATTGGCCTGGTTTTAATAATAACAGTTTGTCAGAAAGTCGCGTGAAAGTGCGCTCACCATTTGGCACCATGATTGGCCACAGACATTTCTGTGCCCTCTTTTCAAAATGGCTGTCGACATTATAGGTCCACTTCCAGTTACTTCATTTCCTGGACATCGGTACATTTTTCCATGCACTGATATGTGCAGACGATGGCCAGAGACAGTACCTTTAAAACATATTATGTCTACTATTGTAGCAGATGCTTTGTATGATATATTCTGCAGAGTTGGATTTCCAAAGGAACTTCTTTTCATCGGCAGTGATCGATGAAGAGCCTTACACGGCTGACGAAGTAAATTTACACCTTCCATTGATTCCTCTTCAATCTTAGACTGATGTCACTATTTGTTCTGCTCTGAACAGATGGGTCAAATTTAAGAGATATTACAATCTTTTCAGGAAGTTCTCAATGGGTCTTCCAGGTCATACGGACACTATTTCTCATGAGATTAAATTAACTGACATTACTCCTATTATGTTGAGACCATACGCCATTTCTTTACAATTTCGCGATCAGGTAGATAGGGACATTTCTATTATGCTTCAACTTGTGATTATCTCCCTGTCTGAATCACTATACTCCTTTCATTGGTGATAGTAAGGAAATAGGATAATCTTTGAGACTTAGTACAGACTTTCGGTGTTTGAATAGAATTACTGTCCATGATGCTGAATCAATTCTGCTCTTGGATGATCTCTTGCCACAACTTTCATCGGCAACTTTTTTTTAGCAAACTCTGTCTGAAGGGTGCTGGCAGATTACTTCTAACAGAATCATTTAACCCTTTCACCGCTTTTGCCTCACCCCATGGTCTATTACAATGGATTTTTATGGGTTTTGGATTAGTCAATGCACCAGCCACGTTTGTTCGCATGATACGTTATGTTTTTCATGGTCGTTGTGACATTATCACATATATTGATGATATATGTCTTTTTCATAATACTTGAGACGAACATTTATCTGGCCTGTTTCTTTACTCTACATTCTTCGTCATCATTATCTTACTGCCAGACCATCTAAAATTCACATAGGCTATAAAGAAATTTCTTTCTTAGGGCACAGAGTTGGTCGTCATACGCTTCAACATGAGGAGCTCACCATCAAACTATTCTTGATCTTACTATTCCCACTACAAAAAAACAAGTTCGTAGCCTTTTAGGTATCTTCAACTTCTACCACAAATTGATTCAAAATTTTTTCTTCGCTATCGTCAACTTTGTCTTCTCTGATACAAAAGTGCAAGCCCAATAAAATTACTATGAATGTTCAATGAGATAACGCACTCGGCAAAATTAAACACATCATAATGCCTATCGATGGCAAGGACAATGTCATTGCATATATTTTGTTCAGATGTACCTACACATTTTCAGTGCAACACGAAAGTCGATGAACATATAATCTAACTCTCTTATGCAATCTACGACGAATGTCACACTTTACTGAGGATAATGTTGAACATTATTTCCCCACTGACATATATTATGTGTCGCAGATTTTGTGGAAGAACATTATTTCCCCACGGACATAAATTATTTGTCACAGATTTTGTGGAAGAACATTATTTCCCCACGGACATACATTATGTGTCGCAGATTTTGTGGACGAAATGTAGTGAAAGTATTCGATTTTCATAATATTTCATTCACGTGAATAGTCATTTACTAGTGGTTGTATTACTAATATTAGTGGTATTGCATTTTATTGATACTCAGATCTTATATGACAAGTGTGCATGAGGTTTGTGGACCTCTCTGCTTCAAATACCTTCATTTTTGCGGGCGGGGTGAAGGGGGTGGGAGGTAAACTTTTGACTCTTTTTGTGCATCACTTAAGATCTTGCATTCGAAAACTTGGTAGTGCACATATGTAGTCCTATGCGATTGTGAATGCGTGGCTACGACATGACATATGAAAGTTTGCGATAGCAACATAAGGAATATTGTGCCGTGTGTCAATGAAGGAACAGTGTCCGAGATTGTAGAAAGTGTCTTGGAGGATTTTAATAATGTATTAACATGTCGACTATAGAAGTCTGGCCTTGACAAGTGTGTAGTAATATATATATCAAATATCAGAAGTCAATATGGATATGTTAGATGCTGCGTGATCGCGTTTAATATAATAATTACGGAGTGTGGAATGATCATAAGTAATATAAAGGAACTCATGGTGGCACTATGTACTTTTCTGTCATGAGACGCGAGTAAGGCTACATTTCGATTGTGAATACCTATTGCCCACGAAAGCACCGTTCTTCTTAAGCCAATGGGACAAACACCCATTGTGCAATAGATTTTGTTCATACGACATTAGTATACAAGACCAGCCAGTGACAATTAAATGGAGTCGTCAGTATGTTAACCTAAAAAAGTAATACAAACGTATTATTTGGTTTAGTAACATCATAACGGAAGGACGGAGACGTTTTGACGAAATAAATTCAAGGGAAAATGGTACTGGACATTTCCCACAGAACAGACAATTATATATTGGGTTATTGGAGTTAGATCGTCTGGATTAATATGAAAGAGAACATATCAATGGATTAGAGAAAATTCACAGACATCAGAAGTACACAGAAGAGAAAATCTCAAAATGATTAAAGGCAATATTCCCATCATATAGGCAAGGGAAGACCGCCTTTTTGGCATTACTGGAGACATGTAATCCGCCAGCCGAATTGGACTTACACCATATTCTACCCGTTAAGGGGGAAAAAGTCATGGAATTGTGAGTGCCTGCCGTGGTTCGAATAGCACAGGTGGTCAATGATTCTGTATACAGAACCAAAGTTAGTGTACTATAGTTGGAAATCGCTACTATACATCCATTCAGTTGTAAATTACTAATATACATCCATTCTAGTGTCAGTTAAATATATATTTTCCATACATTTGAACACTGTAAATACCAGTAATTTTTGCTCACGCCATTACTTCTTACATTACCATTTAAACGTTGCAATAAACAAAGCGAAGAAATTGATTATATTTATAAGATTGCACATACAGGCTGAACAGACAAGACAACACACAGACCCCACAGGCATAGCATAAACTGTCTGGTTACGTATGAGGCTTTTATTATTTTATTCATCCAAGTGGTAAAGACAATATAGGGACGCCTTAAGAAAATTTCGCCTGTCAGTCGTCTTATTGCAATGGCTGAAGTTTTGGGACAAGCTAATGAGTATTGCACCCGTATGCTACCAGGGCCTAAAAGAGAGCAAAGAATAGTAACACTGTTCCCTGTCATGCATGTCGTAGAAAGCGACTAAGGAGGGTTGGGCATGGGGCTGGTTATCCCATCCTGTAAAAAATTTAAAACACAAAAAAACTTCAACAAACATAGACAAGTCAATTAAGAAAAATAAAATACAGCCATCCAAGACAGGGGAAGGTCCTATCGCAGGGAGGCGTATGATGATGCAACACAGAGAAAGCCGAAAGGAGTCGGTGTTACTGACTAACCTTTTTTCTTCTAGGAGAACTTCCAGATTTGGCACTTATAATGTTCGGACATTAAACGAACAAGGAAAAGTGGCACAAGTAGCAGCAGAAATGATGGAATATATAATCGAGGTTCTGGGACTGTGTGACACAAAGTGGAATGGGGTGGACAAGAAGAAACTCATCACAGGTGAATTGGTGCTGTCCTCAGGACATGAAGATGAAAGTTCACACCACAGTGAAAGGGTAGCTCTTATGTTATCTAAAGAAGCACAGAAAGCACTCATTGAATGGGAAGCCGTTGGACCCAGAATAATAACAGCTACTTTAAAAAAAAGAAAGTAAATAAATGTAAATGTCATCGAATGTTATGCACCAACTAATGTCAAAGAAGAGTCTGTGAAAGAAGCATTTTATACTAGACTACAGGAAATTATGGAAAAAGTAAAAAGAAGAGGCATCACAATGTTGATGGGTGACATGAATGCAAAGATAGATACAGTCAACACTGGCTTTGAAGAAGTCATGGGAAAATATGGGCTAGGAATAATGAATGAAAATGGGGAACTATTCTCAAACTTCTGTGCTTCAAATCAACTGGCTATAGGAGGAAGCATGTTTCCACATATGTGATAAAATCACTCCGTATTAACCCCTCCCGCTCAATTTCCTCCATTTTCCAAATCTAGTAACGTAATATTACCACTTTTAAACCCACTATTATATTTGAAGAGTGTTAAAGACAAAGGTCAAAATTTCAGCTAAGAATTGGACAATATTTGACTTTTTAACTACTATAAGTTTGAAAAAAGGGTACCCATCCCTAAAACCGCAGGCCCACCCACCCTATTAGTTGTGAAGGCTGTAACTAAATCTAACTACAATGTTTGAAATTTTTTTTGCCCAAGGCCATCGCTGGTCCAAGATTTGAATTAACTAACGCCAAGCGATGATACCCACCCCCAAAAACCACAAGCTTTTTCGTTACCCGTCCTAATATTTAAAACGACCATTATACAGTTTGGCAGCCGGCCAACGCGTTGTTTCGTTTTCAAAAAACGGGCGAGAGAGGGAAAAGGGGGGAGTAACATGACAAAAATATAGCCTAGCTTGATTTAAACTGAAACTAAAAAATCAAATGTTGGCATGGAGAGGAAAGGGGGAAAAGAGAAACTTAGATAATTATTTCTTCGGAAATAAAAAAGAGGCTATAAAAGGAAAGGGATGTTTTGAACAATAACGATATTATTGTTGATTCTATACCATATTAATCCCTATAATATGTTATCTTGCCTTAGAGTAAAAGTATGTTGTTCTGAATAAATACAGAAGAAAAAGTACAAAGATGAAAACTAGGATAAAGAAGTAAATGAAAACATACTGGCTAGATAAAGGACACTTGTCCGGTTAATAATCACTTTCAATCTATAAAATCGCCAAAATAATAACAGAGATATCGTAGAAATAAAAATTGGGACAGACTGGCAGACACATTCATAAAACTGCTCACTTTTTAAAATCCTCGGATGTTACATTTTCTTAACGCGTTTTTTGAAAGAAAGTCAAATCCGTTTGACGTGATTTGATTGGGTGGTGCTGGTTTAGGTAGGGGAAATAAAACTATCGCTTGCCAACATAAGCTGCCGCTTGAAAATATTTGTGTTCAACAACGTTTGGTTAAGATCAGCTGCAAGGCAGTGCCTTTGCGGTCTGGGCGACGGCGATCTGCATTTATGCCATTGAAAGCCAGTTAACCTTATGGTTGTATGAATAATTTCATTGTTTGCGGTAAGATGAACAATTTTATTGATGTATATTATTATTATTATGTAGAGGCCAACCCAGATAGGGCGTCCACAAAAATTTTGGTTGTGCGACATTTGCCTTTGTGGAAGCTTGCAACATACTAGGAACACAGGCATGCCTAAGTAGACTTAGGAAGCAAATGAAAGTACATTGTGTTTGAAAATGGATATATAAAATATTACGACTGTAAGACCAGGAAGCCACTGGCAGTCTTCGGCAGACCTCAGTGTTCCAATAACTTTAAAAATAAATAGGATTTCATATGAAAAGAATTAACAGATCAATAGAAAGAGGAAAAGAAGAGAGTATCCCAGCTGATGATATTGAAGATAACAAAGATTAAAGTGACAGGGGCGTTGAAGCCATGTGGGGAGGAGAAGATACTTACTGAGTGAGAAGAAGTCAAAATAAAATTAGAGACTGTAGCTATTGGTTAGCACATATTACTGATCGCAAACTGTTTGACGATGTTTAATTATTAGTTGTGGAGATATATATATATATATATATATATATATATATATATATATATATATATATATATATATATATATATATATATCGAGTATTAGGGAGGCCTTGTTCCTCTTGTTGCAGGGTTACATCATATATTACCCAGTGAGCCATATCCTGGAGCTGCAGAGTTCTAGGCAACTTGCTTGTTGCTTATATTTTGACGAAACTGTAGGAGCTGCCTCCAGACGACTCTGTTGTGAAAGAGTGCGAAGTAGTTCGAGCAAGCCATCAAGTTTCATCGAAACTACCAGATAAGCCCCATAGTCTGTGGGCATATGACATTACATTATAATTTCTTCTCCACACTACCCATAAACTGTTTGTGAACTGATGAGAAGACCAGTCTCGAAAAGTAGTGACCCTTCTTAAGACAGTATGGTTTCAGCAAGGGATACAAGCCTATAAACACTTTAATACTAATATTTAAGGACAAGATGTCCTTCTTAGTTATTTAACTGGGTATATAAACTCATTTCATTTTAAAGTTTTAAACATTCCTGTCCCAAAAAGATTTGAGGGACAGGAAAATAAAGTTGTAAATTAATTATTTAACTTAACCCAAGTCTTGTTCAATCCAATTTTCATTGAGTTAAGATTGTGTTTGTTTGGTCAGTTATCACAACACTTGCATTACCCTAGACAGGTAGCCATATAAAACATCACAACAATATATAAACAAAATACTGCAAAGCGTGATATCTGAGTGAGGTAGCGTTAGGTCCCCTGAGAATTCATCTATACTGTCATAAAATTAACAAGTGATACAACGTAAAAATATCTCCAAAGGATAAAATGTAAGGATAAAAACATAATGCGTAAGCTGCTGATAGTACATGATCGCCCTGACCGCGGGTCATCACCCTCCATAAAAATTGACTTACTAGACGAAAAATCAAAACGGTTACCATTTGAACGGGATGAGAACGGCGGATCAACAGGAAAAAAAAATATGACTGAAAAAATTGCGTGAGACTAGCAAGGCTAAGGAGACGCAACTGGGGGGGAACGGAGAAAAAGTCACGTTTCCCAAGTTGACATAAAGTAAGGAACTTGACAGAAGGGACCTTGGATATGATACGCCACAGTCATTTATTGGACGCTTTTGCGATACCAAGCCTTTTATTTGAATTCAGCGGCAAACGCAGATGCTTGAAATATTACAAAATTTAAAAAGTAACTTTTTCTTAATATTAATGTTAGGAATATAAAAATTAGCTGGCCGGATGGCCCATTCTGAGCAGTGAAATAATATGCTTTTATTTATACAGACGGATAGCTAATAATGAAGATAATGACAAAAGACAGTGTTGTTCACATCAGCGAAAGACTGCATTGAATCTAACATGTCACTATTTGCACAAAAATCGCGACCTTGAGACGCAAGTGTTCAAATCTAGTTAGAATGAAAGAGAAGGGACATTGGTGGGAGCTGTGGCTAAAAATAACTTTTCAGGCAAATTTGTAGAGGGGAAGGATAGGTTGGTTCAAAAAACAAGTACGTTTTTGTGAAAACGCAAGTAGAGACGGACGGACTAACAGATAAAAATCCATACTTGACTGAAGCATGACTGAAATGACTTTAGTGTAGGAAATTTGAATTTAAAAAAACCAAGGCATTGATTGGCCACAGACAATCATATTATCCGCGCTCAGACGAGCTTTTTTGCCATTCCTCAATAGTTGTCCAGTGATAGACACAGTAAATTTTAAGTGTGGTGAAGTAAATAGAAATAAGTTCAGGGACGCCATACTATAGCCAGCAGCTCAGCTGAGTTTTGCTAGCATTTCTGTGTTCTTTATTCATAATCTGGTAAGATTGAAATTATTTCTTTGCATATTTTGAATATTGTTTAAGGTTTTGAGTGATTTGATACTGCCATATCGAAATCTAGCCTTACAAACAAGTAAGGATTTGCTCTAGACCCCCCGCCCTAGTTCAGGGTCTAGGGACAAACAATATATATATACTCCAGCAAAGATTAGGAAGGACAGATCAGGTGTTGAGATCAGTGGAACATATCACCTATCCTATCCTAGGGCAAGAAGCTAATAAACATATTTCTGAATATGTAGTCTGGGAGAACTTATCCTATGGGAAACCAACTTGGTAAGGTGTGTTGTATGGTCAGAGAGATCTGACCCTGTCTAAATGGTGTTATTGTAAATTGATACGTGTAGAAGTGGCTCCTTAGGTAAGGTTCTGAACCTAAACCAATACTTTATTTCAGAGCTGTGAGTTTTTATGTTGACACCAAAAGGTGGTGTCAAATGTTGGGTAGATAATTGACAGTGAGGACCCGTGCAGTGTCGCATCTCGGCAGAACAGCCTTGTATTGCCCCCAAGCCCGGAGAGGTGGGGCCACCCGATATATTGCCCCCAAGCACGGAGAGGTGGGGCCACCAGATTCCAGCACCAGCGCTACACCTTCAAAGTTACGTAAGCAGGCTGGTCTGCTGGATTTACACCAACTTCATAGACATAACACCCAAAGTGAATTACTACTAAAACATCCCATTAACTTCCATCATTAATGGACAATGTTTGGTAAACTTAGACAGGGAGGGATGAAGCCACCCCAACAGCACATCTATTCATCGTTCTCCCAGGGAAAATAAAATTTTGAACTGTAGAAACCTTAACTACTCGTGAAAATTGTATACGTACACCCCTTTTATTTATCATGTCATTTATTCATGCCATTCACTCATAAATTCCAAAATTTTTCATATGTTCTGGCCAACATAAAACCTTGGTTCAGAACAAATAAATTTAAAAAAAAGATTTACTTTCTAAAAATTCACCAGCTGAATTTAGTTCATTGTGTTCTAAATTTTATTGATAATATTATATTATTTAATATCTGTGTGTGTGTGTGTGTTTGTATAGGTTAATACAACACATTACATTCAGTACCCTAGATTGTAACGTAGCCACATTTATTAGAAAAAAAGATAGGTGTGAGGTCGTAGTGGTAGCAAGAAAGGCCTTCTGAAAATTCACAACTACATTTTATCTCAGGAGCCTTCACAGCTGACCTCATACATCACACTTAGTAATATCACCATCATACAATACCATCAAAACCACTACATATACCAGGTTCAACTATTAGACTCAGGGTCTTACATAGCTTGACCTCACGCTGTTGACACATTTATATTTCTTTTAATAACAACAATAACCTCCCCGGTGTAAATCCACCACAACATAAGAGAATACACAAAGCAACATGGATATCACCAGACCATAGAGGAGAAAATCAGATTGGTCATATACTTGTATGTATAAACAAGAAGTTTAGATCATCATTGCAGGATGTAATGGTATATAGAGGAGCAGATGTGGTATCAGATAACCATCTTCTGGCAGACAATGTAAAAATGAAACTCACGAAATTTGCAACAATGCAAAATTATAGATAACAATTTAATGTAGGACATCTAAGAAAAGAAACAAGAGACAAAATTGCGGTCACAATATCCAACAAATTCCAAGAGCTCCAACAACTTCAAGATGTAGAGAATACAGAAGACTATTGGCAGCAAATAAAAACTGTATGGAATGAGACATGTGAAGAAATACTGGGGAAAAGGGAACGACAACAAAATGCATGGATAACAACAGAAACCATCAATAAGATAAAAGACATAAAAAACGAGAAAGCAGATTTAAACACAAGCAAAACCAGAAGTTCCAAAACCAAGGCTGAAGGAGTGTACACAGAAGCAAACAAAGAAGTATAAAGAAGTACCAAAAGAGACAAGAGGAAGTATACTGAGGGCAAAAGAGGCAGAAGATGCTGCAGCCAAAGGAAATATGAGAGAACTGTATACCAGCACAAAGAAGCTAACAAAGAAATACAAGCAAACAAGTTGCCTCATAAAAGACAAGAATGGAGAACTGCTCAGCAATATACAAGAGCAAATGAAGAAGTGGACAGAATATTTTGAGGACCTTCTCAATTATACCAACTCCACAAAACGCCCCTGACATTCAGCCAGCAGAAGAAGAGCTACAAATTAACGGTGAAAGACCAACGAAGGAAGAAATGATAAAAGCCATAAAGCTTCTAAGAGATGGAAAAGCGTCTGGACCTGATGACATTCCAGCAGAGGCAATCAAAGCAGATATCGACACGGCTACAGAGATGTTATATAAATTACTTGGTAAAGTCTGGGAAAAGGAAGAGATACCAGCAGAGTAGAAGGAAGAATATCTGGTTAAGTTGCCTAAGAAGGGAAATTTACAAGAGTGCACACATTATAGAGGAATGGGAGCCGCGCTAGCGTAGTGGTTAAAACACCGCTCTGGCGACCGGGTGATTCAGGATCAAACCCGGGCGACGGCATTTGAGGATTTTTCGTCGACCGGGAATTGGACTGGATTAACTCGAGACCTGGCGAGGACATTTGAAGGAGTGTCGTCGACCAGGGATTGGCGGCTCCTGAGCCGACCCAGCTGCAATGGGTACCTCCGAAATCGGAGAGTATTTGCCTGAATGGCGAGGGACACCTGTCTCTGTACAAGAAAAAAGGGATACTCACGTAAAAATCAATGTCAGGTTAGACATTAGTAATAACCTGAGATTTCGCCTCGAGTATTAGCGGGCGTACGAAAAAAAAAAAAAAAAAAAAAAAAATTATAGAGGAATAATGTTACTATCAGTGCCAGGAATAGTATTAAACAGGATTATCCTTGAGATATTAGAAGAGTCCATAGAGAAGAAACTGAGAGATGAACAAGCAGGTTTTCGACAAAACAGATCCTGTACAGACCAGATAGCCACTTTGAGAATAATAGTTGAACAAAGTCTGGAATGAAATTCACCACTATACATCGGATTTGTGGACTATTAAAAGAGGCATTTGACAGTGTAGACAAAGAATCACTTTGGAAATTGATGAGGCATTATGGAGTTCCCCTGAAGATCATCAATTTAATAAAGAAAAATATGAAGACATGACATGCAGAGTTCTTCATGAAGGACAGCTTACAGAACCGTTTGGGATATGAACAGGAGTGCGACAGGGATGCCTCTTGTCTCCATTTCTTTTCTTACTAGCAATAGACTGGGTTATGAGAACATCGACAACACACAACAGAAATGGAATCCAGTGGACTCTACTAAGCAGTTGGATGATCTGGATTTTGCTGATGACTTGGCTCTTCTGTTCCATAACCGTAATTAGATGCAGGACAAATTGAAAACACTCGATGAGAGGTCACAGCAATTGGGTCTGAAAATACACAGGGAAAAGACAAAGATAATGAGAATAAATGCAGTTAATGATAGGAGGGTGGAACTTGAAGAAGCACCAATACAAGATGTAGAATCGTATACATATCGTGGCAGCAATATAGACAAAGTTGGAGGGACAGACAGTGATATTAAATTAAAAATACAAAAAGCAAAAGGAGCTTTCATTGCATTGGGAAATATATGGAAATCAAGAGAAATTGGATCCAACACGAAAATAAGAATCTTCAACTCAAATGTGAAGTCAGTCATATTGTATGACTCTGAGACATGGAGAACAACAAAGACAACAACCAAAAAGCTACAGACCTTCATAAATAGGTGCTTCCGTAGAATCGAGGGATTGAAATGGTATGACAAGGTTATCAACGTGGAACTGATGACAAGAACTAGATAAGTGCCAGTGGAACAAGAGTTGAGAAGAAGACGCTGGCGATGGATAGGACATACACTGAGGAAACCTGTTGATAGCATTACAAGGCAGTCCTTGTTCTGGAACCCCCAGGGTAAGAGAGGCAGAGGTAGACCAAGAAGCACATGGAAAAGGGAGCTGGAAACAGGTGAAAATGATGAGGAGAACGTGGAAAGAACTTAGATGATGGCATGTGACAGGAGGACTTGGCATGTGTTTGTCGAAGGCCTATGCTCCTTTGGGAGTGGAGGGTTATGAATGAAAATGAATGAGCAATGAGTAGTGCCAATTAGATATACGGCTACAACATATATCTCACTACTGCAGACACCCATAGCCAATGCAGCTCTATCTAATGCAAAATAGAAGGGTGGTCGCAAAGTACAGAGTTCCGACAGATATCTATATCTAGGCCCCAAACCTACAGAAGCTAACTGGGCTTGAGATCGGAAGTTACTAGCGTCACGGAGCGACTCTGCACACAGCCACCCACGCAAAATATTGAGATAAGAAGTTACCACTGTAACGGAGCGATTCTGCAAATAGCAGCCCAAGCAAAATATTGAGATCGGAATTAACCAGCGTAACGGAGCGATTCTGCGAACAGCCACCCACGCACAATTTTGTGATCAGAAATCACCAGAGGTAATGGAGCGACTCTACAATTAACCACCCATATATATATATATATATATATATATATATATATATATATATATATATATATATATATATATATATATATATATATATATATATATATATATATATATATATATATATATATATATATATATATATATATATAAATATATATATATATTTATATCACTGCACTTTCAAAACACCATCACAGCAAAGTGACCACCACATTAGATTCGATCTAATAGCGAGACGCATTGACATTCTATCCACACAAGACAATATATCAACATAACAACAAAGCCGTGTGTTACGACCAACCTGGTACTGCGTAAGAGAACAGATCCTTTCTTCGACACTAAGAAGGACCGTATTGAACGGGCAGCGCTATTGTAATTCTAGTGAATAAAGACGGAGGCAAACCCATGGTGTAGGAACGTCAAAGGTCCCAGTGACATTAGGAATAAGTCTAGTAACGGGATTCTTTTGTGGACCCAGGCATTAGATAACTTATTTGGCAATTTAGTATTAGGCTACATCTATCATCATCACCCTATTACCGCATAGTATATAATTTAGATTAGATTATGTATTTTATGCATTTATTACCACATTCTTTTCCAGGTATAATCAATATTTAGCTGTCTTTGCATATGTATTATTTTTTTGGGATGTTCTGCATATAGTAAGTCAATATGGTGTAATCGTGTTTTCGCTACAAACACAAGTTAGTTACGTCAATCGAAAAGGAAAGAAAGTGTATTAGAGACGCACCGTTTTTTTTTTCTTACTCTTCTGTTCACTCAAAGTGATGGTAGGGGGCTATAAATAAAGGGGGGGGGGGGTAGTTTAGTAGAGACGATAGAGACACGGGATTCTGAATCACCGGGTCTACATTCCGGGATCTTACCTCGCTTTCCCAAATTCGCCTTCCTCGGTCTCTACAACCTATCTCTACCTGGTTGCGAAACCATTCTGAGCCATTAGTAAATCCTGTGCAACAAGGACCAACTTTCCCCGGGTAATCTTCGGATTAACCATTTGACACTGTCGATGGATGAATTAATATTGAGTGGATCTCAGTTAGATGTTATGGATTCCTAATTTGGAAATGATTAAACGTTGAGTCTGTTTGTAAAAATCGATTTGGATTATTATTCGAATTTTACTTGGCCAATCGTATTCAACGATGTGTTATAAACTGTTTCGTTCATTCATTTATCGGGCAACATATATGCACACAGTCATGTAACAGTCAGCAATTCAAAAAATGTTGTTATACGGTGGATTCCATCTCACTGCACCATCCCCGGAATCGAAGACGCTGGCAGATTGGAAAAGGATGGTTGAAAGCTACCTCAACTTGACACAAACCTCAGACTGACCACTGTTTTGTTTGAACATTTTCAACATGACGTTTGAATGTGAACGAAGAACTAAAGAAAGAAAACGTGCATCGTGACAATCACTTTAATACATATCTATCAATCTTTCCGTTTATCCTTCTGGCTCCTGTCTTTTTATCCTGCCTATTTTATGTCTATTTTATCGTCTATTTTTCTGCATTGAATAAAATGTTAGCCAAGTATTACACAAACAAATTATGCCAAATTTAAATTCATGTGCTCCAGATACCCTTATTGCTTACTCAGGATCCGGATTAATGGAAAATATCACATTGTCAAAGCGTGATAGCTTTGGAACTTCAGACGTAAACTTCCTGGCAGAAATTAAAAATGTGAAAGGAACATCAGTTGACATACCACTGACCGTGAGGGTAGGTCATAAGGCAAAAGCATGTTTTTATTCTTGTTTTAAACCAATTTCCTTGTCAGCAGAAATGCATTCTCATCAAAAACGTGATTGTCAACCGCTTGAACGAATTAATTTCTCAGAGAATTTATTGTTACTTTTGGTTTTTATTATTATTATTTTTTTTTTTGAACAGTTAGAAGTTTAGGGTCTTAGTATGACCTGCAATGGTAATAGAGAATAGATTGTATGACAAATAATCATGAAAACTATTAAACCACAACATGAATCTATATCAAGATCTCGTATAATTAAACAATGCATGAAACCACAACATGAATCTATATCAAGATCTCGTATAATTAAACAATGCATGAAACCACAACATGAATCTATATCAAGATCTCGTATAATTAAACAATGCATGAAACCACAACATGAATCTATATCAAGATCTCGTATAATTAAACAATGCATGAAACCACAACATGAATCTATATCAAGATCTCGTATAATTAAACAATGCATGAAATCACAACATGAATCTATATCAAGATCTCGTATAATTAAACAATGCATGAAATCACAACATGAATCTATATCAAGATCTCCTATAATTAAACAATGCATGAAATCACAACATGAATCTATATCAAGATCTCCTATAATTAAACAATGCATGAAATCACAACATGAATCTATATCAAGATCTCCTATAATTAAACAATGCATGAAATCACAACATGAATCTATATCAAGATCTCCTATAATTAAACAATGCATGAAATCACAACATGAATCTATATCAAGATGTCCTATAATTAAACAATGCATGAAATCACAACATGAATCTATATCAAGATCTCCTATAATTAAACAATGCATGAAATCACAACATGAATCTATATCAAGATCTCGTATAATTAAACAATGCATGAAATCACAACATGAATCTATATCAAGATCTCGTATAATTAAACAATGCATGAAATCACAACATGAATCTATATCAAGATCTCCTATAATTAAACAATGCATGAAATCACAACATGAATCTATATCAAGATCTCCTATAATTAAACAATGCATGAAATCACAACATGAATCTATATCAAGATCTCCTATAATTAAACAATGCATGAAACCACAACATGAATCTATATCAAGATCTCCTATAATTAAACAATGCATGAAATCACAACATGAATCTATATCAAGATCTCCTATAATTAAACAATGCATGAAATCACAACATGAATCTATATCAAGATCTCCTATAATTAAACAATGCATGAAATCACAACATGAATCTATATCAAGATCTCCTATAATTAAACAATGCATGAAATCACAACATGAATCTATATCAAGATCTCCTATAATTAAACAATGCATGAAATCACAACATGAATCTATATCAAGATCTCCTATAATTAAACAATGCATGAAATCACAACATGAATCTATATCAAGATCTCCTATAATTAAACAATGCATGAAATCACAACATGAATCTATATCAAGATCTCCTATAATTAAACAATGCATGAAATCACAACATGAATCTATATCAAGATCTCCTATAATTAAACAATGCATGAAATCACAACATGAATCTATATCAAGATCTCCTATAATTAAACAATGCATGAAATCACAACATGAATCTATATCAAGATCTCCTATAATTAAACAGATTAAACAATGCATGAAATCACAACATGAATCTATATCAAGATCTCCTATAATTAAACAATGCATGAAATCACAACATGAATCTATATCAAGATCTCCTATAAATTAAAACAATGCATGAAATCACAACATGAATCTATATCAAGATCTCCTATAATTAAAAACAATGCATGAAATCACAACATGAATCTATATCAAGATCTCCTATAATTAAACAATGCATGAAATCACAACATGAATCTATATCAAGATCTCCTATAATTAAACAATGCATGAAATCACAACATGAATCTATATCAAGATGTCGTATATAATTAAACAATGCATGAAATCACAACATGAATCTATATCAAGATCTCCTATAATTAAACAATGCATGAAATCACAACATGAATCTATATCAAGATCTCCTATAATTAAACAATGCATGAAATCACAACATGAATCTATATCAAGATCTCCTATAATTAAACAATGCATGAAATCACAACATGAATCTATATCAAGATCTCCTATAATTAAACAATGCATGAAATCACAACATGAATCTATATCAAGATCTCCTATAATTAAACAATGCATGAAATCACAACATGAATCTATATCAAGATCTCCTATAATTAAACAATGCATGAAATCACAACATGAAATCACGAGATCTCTATAATTAAACAATCATGAAATCACAACATGATCTCCTATAATTAAACAATGCATGAAATCACAACATGAATCTATATCAAGATCTCCTATAATTAAACAATGCATGAAATCACAACATGAATCTATATCAAGATCTCCTATAATTAAACAATGCATGAAATCACAACATGAATCTATATCAAGATCTCCTATAATTAAACAATGCATGAAATCACAACATGAATCTATATCAAGATCTCCTATAATTAAACAATGCATGAAATCACAACATGAATCTATATCAAGATCTCCTATAATTAAACAATGCATGAAACCACAACATGAATCTATATCAAGATCTCGTATAATTAAACAATGCATGAAATCACAACATGAATCTATATCAAGATCTCCTATAATTAAACAATGCATGAAATCACAACATGAATCTATATCAAGATCTCCTATAATTAAACAATGCATGAAACCACAACATGAATCTATATCAAGATCTCCTATAATTAAACAATGCATGAAATCACAACATGAATCTATATCAAGATCTCCTATAATTAAACAATGCATGAAACCACAACATGAATCTATATCAAGATCTCCTATAATTAAACAATGCATGAAACCACAACATGAATCTATATCAAGATCTCCTATAATTAAACAATGCATGAAATCACAACATGAATCTATATCAAGATCTCCTATAATTAAACAATGCATGAAATCACAACATGAATCTATATCAAGATCTCCTATAATTAAACAATGCATGAAACCACAACATGAATCTATATCAAGATCTCCTATAATTAAACAATGCATGAAATCACAACATGAATCTATATCAAGATCTCCTATAATTAAACAATGCATGAAATCACAACATGAATCTATATCAAGATCTCCTATAATTAAACAATGCATGAAATCACAACATGAATCTATATCAAGATCTCCTATAATTAAACAATGCATGAAATCACAACATGAATCTATATCAAGATCTCCTATAATTAAACAATGCATGAAACCACAACATGAATCTATATCAAGATCTCGTATAATTAAACAATGCATGAAATCACAACATGAATCTATATCAAGATCTCCTATAATTAAACAATGCATGAAATCACAACATGAATCTATATCAAGATCTCCTATAATTAAACAATGCATGAAATCACAACATGAATCTATATCAAGATCTCCTATAATTAAACAATGCATGAAATCACAACATGAATCTATATCAAGATCTCCTATAATTAAACAATGCATGAAATCACAACATGAATCTATATCAAGATCTCCTATAATTAAACAATGCATGAAATCACAACATGAATCTATATCAAGATCTCTTATAATTAAACAATATCAAGATCTCCTATAATTAAACAATGCATGAAATCACAACATGAATCTATACCAAGATCTCCTATAATTAAACAATGCATGAAATCACAACATGAATCTATATCAAGATCTCCTATAATTAAACAATGCATGAAATCACAACATGAATCTATATCAAGATCTCCTATAATTAAACAATGCATGAAATCACAACATGAATCTATATCAAGATCTCCTATAATTAAACAATGCATGAAATCACAACATGAATCTATATCAAGATCTCCTATAATTAAACAATGCATGAAATCACAACATGAATCTATATCAAGATCTCGTATAATTAAACAATGCATGAAATCACAACATGAATCTATATCAAGATCTCGTATAATTAAACAATGCATGAAATCACAACATGAATCTATATCAAGATCTCCTATAATTAAACAATGCATGAAACCACAACGTGTCATCTGTTTATAACAGGTAAAGGTAGTCCCATATCAAATCCTGCCGTACTGGTGTGAAGTGTTAAAGACCCCACTCTACTAAGTCCAGCATCAAGAGTTGGGGGTGACCAGTTCCATTCCTCACTGCCTTTTCCTTCTCTACCTCAATGCAAAGTCAGGTACCCATTTACAGCTGGTTAGACTGAGGCGTGTCAATGCCGTGAATCGTACCCGGCACGTTTGCCATGAGACACCAGCACTGTAACCACTCTGCCACTCGGATGCCCCATTTGTATATATATATATAATTTTTTTTTTTTTTAGATGTAGTTTTCAGTTTTCTGCATTTATCTTAATAGGTCAGAAGGTGTTAAATACACTTTGAATAATATAGCGTCAGATTTGTCTTAATCACGTAGAGGTTACTTTGCAACACAAATGGTGGCAGCATTACAAAAGGAAATAAATACAAAACATAAAACATAATTTAAAAAAAGCAATAACAAAATCGAATTCATAAAGTAATGTTCCTCAACCTTTATACTCTGGTGGACCCATAACATACGTTGTCACGGCCCGCGGAACCACAATATTTACAGATGCTTCATAAGATATGTGCACGAACGTCGCATTGACAAAGTGGTTATTGCGCTGGTCTCTTGCGGCACAGGTGTCATTTTCGATTCACGGTATCGTCGCGCTTTAGTCTACCCAGTTGATAATGGGTACTCTACTTTGCTCTTGAGTTAAGGAAGGAAAAGTCAGCGAGAAGTGGAACAGATCACCCCACTTCTCGATGGTGGACCAAGTATAGTGGAGACTCTAACTCTTTATTACCTCCGGCAGTATCTTCTATGGGACTAACTTTTCCTTTATTTTAAACATACATACTTAGAAGTGTCGACTAAAACTGTCTTGTTGCCAGATAATTATAATACTTTAAAATAAACGTAAAAATACTTAAAGAACCATAAAAAAAGCAAAAAAAGTGAATTTTTAGGAGAAGTTGGAGTCGAAAAAAATTGTCTTCACTTGAACTACAGACAGTGGCACATCAATAGCAAGTGGTCACCGTCTTTTCTCAGTCGTTCCCAAGTAACGTAACACAACAAGTGAACCATGAATTATGTAACTTGTAAGAGCACAGAAATTAATCCAATACTGACAATTACTTAGATAAAATGGCCTTCTTTTATTTCGCATATTTATTTATTTATGCAAGTCTCGTGGAACCCCTCCGAAACCTCATCAACCCAATGACTGAGAATCGCTGCGCGTGAGCGAAGGCTCGCGACTCTTGTCAACACAAAAACATCTGAAATATACCACGCTCTTGCTCACATTTTCTTGAGAGTAACAAACTTGATCACTCTCTGACTCACTGGAGAAGTTTTACAACATGTCACAAGGTATTCTTCTTCTTCGTACACTATCAGACGTCTACTTTAATATTTTAACAGAAAGCCGTAGTCAGCTTGAGGCTGTTTACATCTCCGTAGAGATTTTCCACCCAGGCCCCCAGGACGACCCAGAGTCCGCTGGGAGGACAACATTAGACAATCTTTGAAGGACCGAGGACTAGAATGGAACCAGGCCAGGAGGAAGACAGCCGATAGTATAGTCTGGCGCTCTCTCTTCCAAACCTCTACACCTCACGGTAGAAGAGGAACGACTAAGTAAGTAAGTAAGAGATTTTCCACGAATTGTACAGGTGACGACAATACGTGCTTTCTCTGTACCACTTATGTTGGACATCTCTGAAGCAAATGTTCCGCTGTCATTTTATCAGTGCCACAGTTACACTCCTCGGCAATACCTATCTTTAGCTTTTTGAATAGATGATATTCTAAGAACTGCTAATAACCAACCCGACGAAACGCATAATGAAAAAAATGGATTTCCAAAAAGTGGAATGTGTTACGTACATAAAAACGAAAGAAAAAAAGCTTGAATCCCCCTACAGAATACAATCAAATCCAAATATAGTACAAGCCAAAAAAAAAAAAAAAAAAAAAAGATTATCTGGCTACAGGAACAGGTGACTTATTTATGAAAAGTGGAAATGCAGAAAAAAAGAGACTTTGAAGAAACACTATATATTGATTACAAAATCACTCGTCTTGTCTATCTACATCTCCATCTTCTATACACTAACATAATTACTGATGTATGTTACGTCGGTCGGTCTCACTCAAAAATAGTAACTCGCGCCAGAAAAAAAAAAAAATTGCGCAACGCACGGTGTGCAACTTGCGGCGTGGGTGTTATATAAAACAAATACTTTGGTTTTATTTTTTTTTATTTTTTAATCTTTCACGAAATTAGTATTTCTTGACAAAGTAAAAAGTGCGTGAAAAACTGGTGTGTGTCAGAACAAGACTGTATAGACAAATGTCCTCTTGTTAGATACCTTTTTACTAAGGTAGCACCACTGTAATGTGGACTTCTAATAATAATAATAATAATAATAATAAAAGTAATAGGCCCGCTCCACTAGGAGTACGGCCACACCACAATAGCTGATATAAGAAAATCAACACCTTTTACAGGTCCTTCCCTTTAATAATATGCAAACACAAAAAGGCTTCACACGGCCAACAAACGTATGAAATACAATATAACAATGAAATACCTAAACCACTAAGACTGTCCGTATCATATTCGACAGTGTTACTTACACTGATAAACTGCAGTGAATAACGCTCGCCATGAGCGGGAAAACCTATGACAAAGAAATACTCAAATCTTCGGCAACTAATAACGGCCTGTAACAAATCCAATCCAGACACTACACTGTCCTAGAATCATTACTTATTAATCCAATAGAACTGGAAAATGGCAAGCTTTTCTAACAAATAGTCCGTGACGTGGACTCCACAGCTAACGCTGGTAAAAGATAAGGATACATCCGTCCTTTCCGGACCAGAGGCTAGATTTTGACTCCACTACCTTTCCGCCTAATTTTTACCGCTTCCGCCTCGTCACATGACTAGCGGGTTCAGTAATCCCAGTGTTGCCAACTTCAGTGTTGCCAGGCTTATCTTTCGTCACTGCGAAATAGCGCTGTGACATCCACACCCCCCCCCTTTTAGGAAAAAAAACGTAGTTTTTTCTTCCATCGGAGGAAGCTTCGCCCGACCTCCTTCGGAGTTTGGACGACCATATGCCATGACAGCATCTCCTCATCTGACTAGAGAATGCCATAGTCCTCTACCACCATTGTCGTTCCCGCATTCTCCAACCATCTACAAAACCCCACATGAGTATGACGTAGGTTATCCAAGGTTCTGGCAGTCGTGAAAAATGACAACGACTGTCCACCCCTGGGTCTACCAAAACATAGTGCATGGTACATTTCATAGTAATTATTACATAGATATACATAACACACAATAATTAATAACTAGTACACCCAGTCCTTTTTACAAAATTCAAACATATAGTAGATTCAATTTTCTATTAGGTAATTGCCGTTTATGGCCTCATAATACATAAAATCAAAATTACGCCGTAACGTTCTAAAGCATAAACATGATCTTTAAAGTTTACAAAACATCTCTAATACCATCACAAGTAACCACCTCCTCAGTTATCCTCACTACATTATAAAGCTGTACACCCCAATTTATATTTATCCGAATAGCACTGGTGGCGTGGGTCAGACTCTAAAGTTTAGGTTCACGTTAACCGAAACACCTTAACTGAGCGCAAACCCGATGCCTATCCCTTGCTATTGTTGGACTATCAGCAGGTTGGTTATGGGAGCAACGACATGTGCTTCCCCCTGACTGCATCACAAGCAGCCCACCTTTTCGCGAAAGTCATTCGTGCAACATTGGTATTGTCCGCACACGAATCTAACCGGCGCGACCTCATTAAACACTCGTCTGAGTGTTCGCCAACTAGCACTCAGGGGAACATTGCGAACCCAAACCGCGCGATCGCCAGCTATCGGGGCCCTCGGATATGCCTCTACTGTTCCTATTCATGCGCCTTAGCACTTGCTACGAACCCCGTCTCCGATGTACTTTCTTGTCAGGTGGTGATACCTCGACGAACGGATACTCCGCCTCGAGATCGTTATCACTTTTCCGTTGTCGGTTGTGCCAATGTGACCGACCATTCCGATGAGATCAGAAGTTACCATAATTTCCTCTGCGTGGTTTATAGGGACTGGAGGGCCTATCGTACTTCTGCTCTTGGCACCTGTCTGCACCGCCTGACTGATTTTGCCATGGCTGTCGCTGAACCTTGCCGACACCAGCATTTATGGCGTTAGACAGGCCAGAACGATGGATGGTTTTGCAAGGATGGGCCAGGACATAATGGTGGCCCAACTGCAATATTGAATCAATATCCTTAGGTTGACGTTCTTGAAAGAATGCTACCTACTCAGTGGAACATGAGTGTTGCGTGCATATTTTGACGCACATATTACAAAAATCGATATGGCTATTTAATATGGAAAAGATATAGACGTTCATTCATTTGTGTATGAAAATGCTGTCTATGGTAAAGCTAGATAATTCATGATTGATTCACACTTTTGATTATAGGAGTAATCGTTCTTGATATTGATCCGGCGCATTGATATGGCACTCATGTCCGTACTTATTTGTTAGGGCCAGAAAAAATATATTAATTTGCTTATTATGTTTATGGCCTGAATTCATATGTATTACATATTATTAGTACAAGTAGAATCAGTCCTATATTGTATATTTTGGATGGGTAGGCAGGACTATATTCTTGTTATGCCGCTCTAGCGGAAGTAGGAGTTGTCTTGACAAGTCGTGATGAGTTCCGAGGTACCGTTTACAATGGCGGTTACGCATTTTTAAGGGCTGGTACATTCTTAAGTAAAAATGATTTATGAAGTGGTTTTTCTTCTGTAGGAGATTGTGTCTCTACTAGAGTTTGTGTTAGAGACTCTCCTAATGTACGGTACCATGTATGATTCGGACCCCAGGTAATTCCAGACCCTATTTTTGATGATCTCATGTCGGTTAGACCTAGCTGGAATTTTGTGCTTCGCAACGCTAGGGTCATGTTTGTATCGACGAAGATGACGGGCTTCCATATAGCAGTTATGTCTACGTGAAGTAACTGGATTACTGTAGAACTGTTTGGAGGAACTTTAAGAAATTATTCTTATACATTTCAAATTAACTTTGGCTTGTATATACCCTCCTGTGAGTGAGTGAGCGACAACTCAGGAAGGCGGCCATGTTACATTCCTGTCATCATATTTTTGAATCACTGTCCAAAGAACGGGGCATGTATCTTATTATTCGGACAGTGGCAAGGAGATCTCAATTTTGATAGAAACCCCTTATCGTGGTTTCATAATATGATATAAACTGTGAACATAAAGCAACTTTAGTTACTTACCGATCCGCCTTCACTGACGCGCTTAGTCATCATATTTTTGAATCACTGTCCAAAGAACGGGGCATGTATCTTATTATTCGGACAGTGGCAAGGAGATCTCAATTTTGATAGAAACCCCTTATCGTGGTTTCATAATATGATATAAACTGTGAACATAAAGCAACTTTAGTTACTTACCGATCCGCCTTCACTGACGCGCTTAGTCAGATAGGGGATGCGGCCATTATGTATCATGACATTGGAAGCTATTGATGTACTACCCATTATTTATGAATGTGTCATGACTTGGGATCTACTATGTATGCCTGCAAATTGATGTGTCAACATATACCCATGATTTACTCGTTATGTCCCAGTGTGTGCGTCTAAATAAACTGTGTAAACAAAGATTCCAGCAGTCTGCATTGGTGCCTTGTAGACACAAGTGTATGAGTGCTTAGATTGGTCAGAACACGAACAGTACACCATTCGCGTTAATCACACTCTACACTTCTACTCCATATATACACCATCCTGCGTCGGTTGAATTGACCAAGTTTCGGGCCTGCTTCCCCTGGAGCCTTAGAGGGAAACTACTGTTTACAGCTGCCTTTGCCTTCCCTAACTTAGGACTATGGTGAGTTACCCATTTACAGCTGGGTAGACTGGAGCATGCCTGATCTCAACAACTCAAGACACTACAATGGACATATACAGTAGTGGCACCACAAACAACATGCTACAGTGATTGATAGTGGAGCTTTACAGAAGAAAGAGAACACACCACACTTCTTTACAGTCTGACACTTTACAGTGGTGAGCCAGATTCCTGGGTCCAGCCTACGCAGTTTTGTTGTGTTGAGAATCACATTTTACAGTTGCAAGAACATTTGTTTGACCACATCAACACCAGTAGGACAGCTATACAATCAATGTCAGCTTGACCTGTTCTGACAAGTGTAGCAATATCTGGGTCAGCACTTGTTGACATTTGGCACAGTACAGTCAGTGTTCTAAACTAGTGATTGTTTAGCCTGCTGAAATAGAAGAGCAATGTTGAACATAATGTGCAAATTTCATCGTTGGATCTTCTTATGTGCTCAAAAAAATTGAACAGTGTAACAGTTAGAAAGCAAATCTATTACTCAATAAAGTGGTAGTCTAATTTGTTAAAACTGAGCATACAGTACAATACATTACAACTGCAACACATTTCAGTATATAATGTACACATTTATGATTTATATGTATTTATGTTTATATATTATTTGTTTATATGTGTGATTGTTATGTGTTTGCGGGCCTGGATAGGAGGTGACTAGAACAGGAAATACCAAGTGATATTGGTCTTGTTCTGGCGTTCTATAGGGAGCAATTTCTTAATTGAAATTTGCATGCAACATAGTTTGCAAATATTTGGTTAGCTGTGACGAATGTTTCATTTTTGTATTTGTAACATTTTTCTATTCTTTATTTTTGTTTGATTTGTTTGTATAATTGTAGGTCTCATCTTTCCTTTCATTTCAGTTCTTTACACCCTTATGTTTATACACTGTGGCGTTATTTGTCTTGTTATCTTATTGCAGTTATCATCACAGATTCTGTGATCATATTTTTTCAGTTCTCCTATTTATTTTTAATTTGATCTCTGCAAATGTTTTCAGATTGTCTTTTCTTGTTTGTCCTTTGTAATGTCTTTAGTTGACATATGACATAGGAGGTATAGTTGAATACACTTATATTATAGTACAGATCAGTACTTTATGATTATTATTGTTATAAAACAAAGTGTACAAGACCTTTGTAAGGCTTGTCTCCCAAAGTGATTGGTATAGGAAATATTATTTTCCACAGGTACTCAAGTGACCACTGATTACATTAAGGTATATGCAGATGCAAGCTGAGGAAAGAAAAGCTGCTGCTGAGGAGAGAAAAGCTGCGGCTGAGGAGAGAAAACTTCAAATAGAAGAAAAAAAATTAGAAGCTGCTGCTGAAGAGAGAAAAGCTGCTGCTGCTGCTGAAGACAGAAAAGCTGCTGCTGCTGCTGAAGAGAGAAAAGCTCTGGCTGAAGAAAAAAGATTAGAAAAAGAAGCTGATACTGCTGCTGAACTAAAGAAATTGCAGATGCAAGTGGAGGAAAGGAGATTTGATGCAGAACAGAAGAAATTAGAAGCTGCTGCTGCAGCTGAACAGAAGAAATTAGAAGCTGCTGCAGAACAGAGAAGATTAGATAGAGAAGCTGAAGAGAGAAAAGCAATAAGAGAACATGAATTTGAGTTAGAGAAATTAAAATTGACAAGTATGAGTAATGTTAATCAGGCATCTAGTGGTAATGGTAAACCCTTTGTGTACAAGGTCAAGGTACCAGCGTTCAACCCTGCCAGTGATGACATAACATTTTGGCTTTCTAGATTTGAACGGGCTTGTCGAGCTCATAATGTTGACAAATCACAGTATGTGAATCAGTTGTCTGAAAATCTAAAAGGGGAGTCTCTGAGTAAGTTATATTTTGTTGAAGAGGCCGACAAGGATAATTATGATGCTATTAGGGCATCTCTGATAAAGAAATATCAGCTGCCTGAGGAAGGTTATCGTCTTTTGTTTAAAACAATGAGACCGGAGGTAGGTGTAGAATTCTCAGAATTCATCTCAAAAGCACAAATTACACTTTCACGATGGATTGAATTATCCAAAATAGAGAAAACATTTGATGGTCTTACGGATTTATTGTTAAGAGACAAGGTCATGTCTTCGGTAAATAAATCATTCCTAGAGTTCTTACATGAGCGTAAACCTAGTACATTAAAGCAAATGGAAGAATATTGTGACCAGTATGCCACGGCACACCCTGACATGATTCTTAGTAACTCTAACATTAAAGAGAGTATGCCAGTTGCTTCGGCAACAGAATATAATCAGAATTACTCACACAAATTCCAAGGAGCTAAAAATAAATTTGATAAAAAGGTTAATTGGAATAAGTATCAAAACCAAGATAACCACTCAAATCAGGGTTCTTCTTCGAAGAACTGGAATCGGGCTGATAGTCCTCGACACGCGAGGGGTACCCATAAGTTTAGACATTCTCGAAAGGGGAGTAGCTATAGGAACTACCCAAGTGCTTCATGGAGAGAAAAGAACCAATATTACAGGGATACTCAGTATAATGAGCGTGATGATTATGATCATGAATATTATGATTCAAACCCAAATAGGGGTTATAAAAGAGGAAATAATAATTATAGAGACAATTATAACCGAGGTAGATCACAACACAAAAGACATGGTAAATCTTATTACCAGGCTAACTCTGCACAACAGGAGTTCCACGACGCCGGTAATCAGAATAATGATAAAAAAGACTCCAATAGTGTAGCAAATTCCGCTTTCGATTTTGCTAGAGCATCTCAGTGTTCGCAATGCAAAACATTATTCGATCCAACCACAGTTTCTACTTTAAGCTGCGGTCACCCGCTTCCCGCTCTCCCTGCGTCAATCGCGCATAATGGAAGGGGTGCTCTTGTTTTCAATAGAGGCCTAATAGATGGTACTCCGTATCAATTCTTTTCGATTCGGGGTGCACTACCATCGGAGTGAGGCAATCACTCGTAAATCTTTCTCGAGCTACAGGCAATGTAGTCAAATGTGTAACATTTGGTGGCACATTGGAGAAGTACTCCACTGCCATTATCAATATTGCTACGCCTTTCTTTACAGGAGAGGTGCAAGCATGTCTCTTGCCGAATCCGATCGCTGATCTTATCATCGGTCGCATTCATGGAGTGAAAGAATGCACTCCACAGCAAATTTCTAATTGGGAAAATGTTAATATGCAATCTGCTAATGCAGTAATCACTAGGGCTCAAGCTCTTAATATGCCACAATCTTCACATTCTGAAGATAATGATGCGCAGATCCAAGATGATCCCTTGGAGATTTCCCATGATTCCTTTATAAAACAGCAGGAAGATGATCCTACTCTAAAGAAATTCTTTACTCTGGCAACAAAAGGTGATCCGAATAAGGATACAAATCGTAAATCTTGGATTACGATGAAGAATGGCGTACTTGTACGTATGGTACAAGACTCCGCTAAGTCCATTCATTCTCAAATCCTTGTGCCTAAAAATATGAGAGTTAAAATCTTACAGCACGCTCATGATTCGCAGTGTGCTGGACATATGGGTTTTTCCCGTACTAAAGCTAGAGTTCTTCAATCTTTCTTTTGGCCTGCTGTGAATAAGGACATACGAATCTATTGTCGATCTTGTAAAGTATGTCAAGAGATTAAATCCAGAGGTCCACGCCATGATGCACCTATTCAGGCTGCAGACATTCCCATTCGACCATTTCAAAAAATGGCGATAGACATCATTGGTCCATTTAAGATAAAGTCTGCTAGAGGACACCAATTTATTTTGACGTGTGTTGATATGTGCACACGTTGGCCGGAGGCTGTTCCTCTAAAGAGCATAACTACTGCTGATGTCGCAGATGCTCTTTGGTTAATATTTTCTCGTCTGGGATTTCCAGCAGAAATATTATCCGACCATGGTACCCAACTCATATCGGATACCATGTCTCAAGTAATGTCGACTCTTAAGATAGAGAGATCGCTGAGTAGTATTTATCATCCTATGTCCAATGGGATGGTGGAACGTCTGAATAGAACTCTGAAAAACCTACTAGGTAAGATAACAGAAGATCATCCTCAGGATTGGGATAGGGTTTTACCCGCGGCTCTCTTTGCATATAGAGAGGTCGCCAACGAACATACAGGATTTTCTCCCTTTGAACTTGTCTTTGGCGCGAAACCGCGAGGTCCTATGTCCTTACTTCATGATCTTATAACTGCTGATAATATTGTCGATGACACAAAATCCTCTTATGAATATGTCATCGCACTTAGACACAAGATTATTGAAGCATGCAAATTGGCAACTGCTTCTTCTGAATTTGCGAAACAGAAGGCAAGGGAATTTGCCAATAAAAAGAGATGCTTGCGACAACTTTGTCCAGGTGACAAAGCATTTGTCTTGCTACCTTGTAGGGAAAATAGACTTCTTATTTCTTGGAAAGGTCCGTACGATATAATATCAAAAGTTTCCGATGTTGACTATATCGTCGATATTGACGGGAAGCGTAAAACCTTCCACATCAACATGCTCACGGAATTCCATGAACGTCCGGATTATTTACAACCTGTTTTCCAGGCAACGGACGATTTTCCAGTCCAACATGGACAGTACTCATCTCTGTCAGTAATACAGGATGAGGAAACGAGTTTCTCGGATGTAAATCTACCTTTTCCAATGATTCCTCTTCACTCTAATGAATCATGGAAAGATGTTGCAATTTCTCCCGAATTATCTCCAGGAGAGCAGAAACAAGTTTCTACTATGTTAGAACAATTTCAGGATGTCCTTACTGACATTCCTGGTCAAACTGATGTCATTCAACATGACATTATTCTTACTGACCATAGTCCTATAAGAGTCAGACCGTATCCTATCCCGATACATTTTCAAGCACAGGTAGAGAAAGAGTTGGATGAGATGATAGAGTTAAAAATTATTGAACCATCCACATCAGCATATTCTTCGCCGATGGTTATTGTACGAAAAAAAGACAATAACATACGTCTTTGCGTGGATTATCGCAAATTGAACCAAGTGACGAAATTTGATGCTGAACCTATGCCTTTACTAGAAGAGCTACTTACGAGACTATCGAATTCTCATTTCTTTACTAAACTCGATTTGTCTAAGGGATATTGGAAAGTTCCATTATCCGAACACGCCAAACCGTTTACTGCTTTTTCGACGCCTAGGGGTCTATTCCAATGGAATTTCATGCCTTTCGGTCTTATGAACGCCCCTGGAACATTCGTACGCATGATGCGTCGAATCCTATCTCATCGCTCAGATGTCATTGCGTATCTTGATGACATCTGTCTTTTCAGTGATACTTGGAACGATCACTATAATGGGATAAATGAACTATTGTCTATCTTACGCGAGCATAACCTGACAGCGAAACCATCGAAAGCATGTATTGGTTTTAGCGAAATATCTTTCTTAGGACACCGTGTTGGTCATGGGTTCCTAAAAAAAGAAGACCATAATACAAGTAAGATACTTAACATTTCTATTCCTAAGACTAAAAAGCAAGTGCGAAGTCTCTTAGGTCTAATACAATTTTATGGACGATTCATTCCGAATCTGTCCTCCATTATGTCACCTCTTTCTTCCTTGCTAAAGAAAGGGTCTCCTAATGTAGTCCATTGGACTCAAGAATGTCAATCCTCTTTGGATAAGGTTAAAACTATGTTTTCTACTTCACCTATCCTAGTATTGCCTTCTAAGGATAAGACATTTATTCTTCGTAGTGACGCTTCATCCACCGGGATTGGAGCAGCACTAATGCAAGAGTACTCTGGAACTCTGCATCCTGTGATGTATATTTCTCGTAAATTAAATGCCACAGAAAAGAATTACTCGGTCCTAGACCGTGAATTATTGGCTATGGTTTGGTCAATCCTTAAACTGCAAAGATTTCATCTTGGCGCGCATTTCATCGTGGAAACTGACCAGAAAGCTCTTACGGCTATTCAGAGTAAAAATCTGAAGAGCGCGAAATCAACACGTTACGCGATTGCTCTGCAGCCATTTCATTTTTCGGTGCGAGCTATTCGTGGGTCAGAAAATGTGATGGCAGATATTTTGTCTAGATGCCCACATGATTCATAACTGTTAAATTATATACCTAACTTTGATACAGTTGTTCCTATGTTGAAATGTGTACACATAGGTAATATCATATATTGATTGTAACACTACTTAGCGGTTCATTGATATTTATTCACCGCTGAGCTTTCAATGTTTTTTTCGTCTTTGATGATCATGATTTTAAGATATCTTAGATGAAATTTATGTATAAACTAATGTAGAAATTGTGTCATTGCTAATATTGTAGTATGCGTTGGTGACACCTCTCTGGAAATATTTATACTTAGAGAAGTACTTTCTCTAAGGTCAGAAAACTTATGCTTATCATCTGCGCATTGTTATTGGTGCGTTGTGAGCCTATTGTATGTTGCTCCTAGATGTATTTAAAAAAAAAATGTACCATTTTTCTTTTCCCGAGGGGTGTGGTAATCTGTTGCGTGCATATTTTGACGCACATATTACAAAAATCGATATGGCTATTTAATATGGAAAAGATATAGACGTTCATTCATTTGTGTATGAAAATGCTGTCTATGGTAAAGCTAGATAATTCATGATTGATTCACACTTTTGATTATAGGAGTAATCGTTCTTGATATTGATCCGGCGCATTGATATGGCACTCATGTCCGTACTTATTTGTTAGGGCCAGAAAATATATTAATTTGCTTATTATGTTTATGGCCTGAATTCATATGTATTACATATTATTAGTACAAGTAGAATCAGTCCTATATTGTATATTTTGGATGGGTAGGCAGGACTATATTCTTGTTATGCCGCTCTAGCGGAAGTAGGAGTTGTCTTGACAAGTCGTGATGAGTTCCGAGGTACCGTTTACAATGGCGGTTACGCATTTTTAAGGGCTGGTACATTCTTAAGTAAAAATGATTTATGAAGTGGTTTTTCTTCTGTAGGAGATTGTGTCTCTACTAGAGTTTGTGTTAGAGACTCTCCTAATGTACGGTACCATGTATGATTCGGACTCCAGGTAAATCCAGACCCTATTTTTGATGATCTCATGTCGGTTAGACCTAGCTGGAATTTGGTGCTTCGCAACGCTAGGGTCATGTTTGTATCGACGAAGATGACGGGCTTCCATATAGCAGTTATGTCTACGTGAAGTAACTGGATTACTGTAGAACTGTTTGGAGGAACTTTAAGAAATTATTCTTATACATTTCAAATTAACTTTGGCTTGTATATACCCTCCTGTGAGTGAGTGAGCGACAACTCAGGAAGGCGGCCATATTACATTCCTGTCATCATATTTTTGAATCACTGTCCAAAGAACGGGGCATATATCTTATTATTCGGACAGTGGCAAGGAGATCTCAATTTTGATAGAAACCCCTTATCGTGGTTTCATAATATGATATAAACTGTGAACTGCGTCTAAATAAACTGTGTAAACAAAGATTCCAGCAGTCTGCATTGGTGCCTTGTAGACACAAGTGTATGAGTGCTTAGATTGGTCAGAACACGAACAGTACACCATTCGCGTTAATCACACTCTACACTTCTACTCCATATAAACACCATCCTGCGTCGGTTGAATTGACCAAGTTTCGGGCCTGCTTCCCCTGGAGCCTTAGAGGGAAACTACTGTTTACAGCTGCCTTTGCCTTCCCTAACTTAGGACTAGGGTGAGTTACCCATTTACAGCTGGGTAGACTGAAGCATGCCTGATCTCAACATGTCAAGACACTACAATGGACATATACAGTAGTGGCACCACAAACAACATGCTACAGTGATTGATAGTGGAGCTTTACAGAAGAAAGAGAACACACCACACTTCTTTACAGTCTGACACTTTACAATGAGGACTACACTTTGTCCCGTAGCATAAGGTCAACCAGGCCATTAAAGTCCTTTGGAATGCCTTCCATCTCGATCCATTTATTGAGCAGAAGTTTGATCTCCGAGATGAAGTTCTCGAAGTCTTGGTCTGCACTTAGCATGGTGTTTCTAAACCGCGTCCGGTACCCGTCATCCGTCAAACGGAACTTCCGGAGCAACCGTTCTTTCACCTTGTCGGAATCTCTCCGCTCTTCCAGCGGGAGGCTATAAAATGTCTCCATTGCGGGCCCCACTAGCAATGTGGATAACAGAGATGGCCACTGATCTCTGTCAGCCTTCCAGGCCACGTAATCGCCCTCGAACCTCTCAAGGAAAAAATCTAAACTGTCGATTTTATCGTTAAAATTTGGCAGACGCAGCCTAAATGGACGACGAGTTTCCCTCGGAGTCGAGTTCTGACCAGTCGCACCCACTTCTAATCTCTTCAATTGTATTTCCTTATCAATCTTCTTCTCTTCCAGAGCTATTCTCATTCTCTCATTTTCTAACTCTAACTCTCTATCTTCTTTCATCTTCTTTTCCTGTAATTCTAACTCTCTCTGTTTCAAATCTTTATCTTCTTTCATCTTCCTTTCTTGAAAATCTTTATCTTCTTTCATGTTCCTTTCTTGTAACTCTTTATCTTCTTTCATCTTCCTTTCTTGTAATTCTAATTCTGCCTTCTTGAGTTCTCGTTCCTCGGCACGTAAATCTTTCAAGGCATCCTGATTTTTTGATGAGTGGTATTCTACCTTGGCGTAATCCGTTAGTTTTTTCCAGTGTACCCACATTGGATGCCTATCCGAATGACACCCTCTAAGTCCACGATGTACGCTAACAATACTCAGTACTTCTTCTTCTTCTTCCTCGTTCGCCTTCAGACTTCCACATTTATGACTCTAATACTAGATATCACTTCTTAAAGTACAAATATATGCATGAATATATGATCCACTTCACCTCTTATTGTATAAATATAATCTACTTCACCTCTCAATGTATAACTAACATCCGATTCACCTCTTGGCTACTGTCTCCTTACTTTCCAGGTTATGGACCTTCCAACCCTTAGTCTCTGTTATACAACTAAAAGACCCTTACTATAGTCAAACGTCGTATTTCATCAGCTGATAATACCTCTTGGTACTATGCCACCTCAAAACTGTAAGGTTGTGGCACCGCCACCAAATTTAAAAATAACACAGCTTCTTCACCACAGTATCTTACTAATGCCCACCTTGGTGCTGTACTATGACCGTATTTCAATTATTTATAATTTACCTAATATTACAGTTTACACCTGACAAGAATAAACACTCCACAGATGATAAGAAACACACCAAACGCTACGATAAATACCAATCCCGAGGAAAAAGACGACAGACAAGATCAGCGCAGGGATAGACTAATATATACAAAGCGTGACTGACCACGAACGAAAACAAGCGATACCTGTTAACGTATTTACAAGATAGCAAGAAGGAACGGAAGATCACACCCCTTTCACACAACAGAAGAATTACTGAATGTACAGGACAATGTAACTACAAACCACACCAATACGCGTAACAAAAACAGGGCTTGGAATGTTAAGTAGGGCAGTCGCAGGAAACACTTCTGCCTTACTCCACCACTAAACATACACAGCCACACCCTAGAAAGGAAGCAGTCTAATCCAATCTTTTCCCACAAGTAAGAAAAGAAAGCATTGATCTCGCAACCCATCTACCCTTGAACACACGAATATAATAATAAACACAGCAGACTCAACAACAACTACACTTAACAATGAGGTGATGAGGGCTATCTCCTTCACTAGCCACCCACTAAATTACACCTGTCAAAATGAACTAGATAACATATAAGCAATAATATCACTATAGCATATCCAATATTTACTATGAATATAATAAGAAAGACCCCAAGTAATAGGAACTTAGAGTGCAAGATCCAACCTAACTAAGTACTACCATATAAAGATACAGACTAAGTTTCTACAAAGAAAGAGAGGAAAAAGAAGAAAAGAAAAGGAAAGAAAAGCAACAACAAACCAATAAGCAAACCTCAAGAAACAGACGTAGAAACAGAACAAAGCTTCTTGCTAACCTAACACGACCCTGACAGAACTGTCCCACTGCTCTAGAAGACCAGACTGTACGATAGATTGATCAGGTGGATAGACAAAAAATTTTGAAGGAGGAAAAACATAATTTAGAGGATAAACAAGAAAAACTTAAATACAACAGATCATTCACAGATATACAAACAATAACTTAACTGACGATCCTGCGATGCGTGTCCCCATAGCTCCTCAAACACAGAAGATGATCGATGAAAACCGCACGAACACTTGAAAACGTAGAATAATGTTCTTCACAGTGTTATCTCTGAACTGTCCACAGTAAGAATACCGACTGTAAATCCACCCTAATGTTCAGATCACCTGACTTCTTCACAATTCTACGTGCCGGAAAATAACGATTATGTCATTTGGCACCATGATGCGAAAAAAATACATATGTCAAAATAGCACGACTTCTTCACTACGTCTATGTGCCAGAAAATAACAAATATGTCCTTTGGCACGATAATATACGAGTATCCCAGCACAGATCACTTCGTTACAACACTTCAGGAATCCAGCAGTCATCAGCACAGAGTACTCAGATCAGCAGGCTTCAGTAACTGGCATCTCTTCAAGCTGTACTATGGCCACGAAAGGGATTGAGTAGGCTCCCACTGGAGCGACACATCGATATGGCTTGAAAACAACAGAACTTGGAAAAAAACCCGGAAGGTAAAGTTCCCAGGTAGGTAGAGCAGTACGAGTGATGACACTGCTGCAGGTAGGCTACCAAAACAACGATGTCAAGAACCAATCTACTATAGTTACCTTGATCTAGACCATTATCCAGATACGAGGAGTTGCACACACACTGGGATGCCACAAACACTATTTATACTCCTAAAATCCACCAATCTTGACGAACATTGTTCCCTCCTAACGACACACACAGTCAGTCACTCGGGCCAAACTATTAGCAACTACTATTGTCCAACCGATCCCTCCTGACGACACACACAGTCAGTCACTCGGGCCAAACTATTACCAACTACTATTGACCAACCGATCCCTCCTGACGACACACACAGTCTGTCACTCGGGCCAAACTATTACCAACTACTATTGACCAACCGATCCCTCCTGACGACACACACAGTCAGTCACTCGGGCCAAACTATTACCAACTACTATTGACCAACCGATCCCTCCTGACGACACACACAGTCAGTCACTCGGGCCAAACTAATATTAACCATCATCGACCAACCTAATCCACTCTACCTTTCCCATGAACCACCTACCGACACCTGTCACACCAACCTTTGATGCTCCGACTGGATCACCACCCTCCTAGCACTAAGCTACAAAGTATGCCTTGTAATATCTCAGACTGTAATGCCAGACACCAGCTGCATCTTTTCTCTACACTTGTGACACTTCTTCTAACAATAATTAACACCCTAGCACCAAAATTATCTTGCACAACAGTGTGGAACACAATAACTGTCACGTATTCTCTGAACTGATAATACAAATCTTTCAATGTGACCTATTTCCAATCTAGGTCAACTACCGCTAGCGGGGTCACCCCGAACATAAATACTTCAATGCCCACTGGCTAACCAAAATAACTCACTATCGTGAACGCTGTGAAACCTGAAGGCGTAAACACAATGCTACTATCACCATCTATCAATCTGTGTGCATAACTTCTAACTTTTATAATGAAAATATAGGCTTCACAGCCTTTAAAGAATGGGACAAGCCCCCAACTGTCAGAATAAGACTGTATAGGCAATGTCCTTTTGTTAGATACCATTTTACTAAGGTAGCACCACTGTAATGTGGACTTTTAATAATAATAATAATAGTAATAGGCTCGCTCCACTACGAGTACGGCCACACCACAATGGCTGACATAAGAAAATCAACATCTTCTACAGGTACTTCCCTTTAATAATATGCAAACACAATAAGGCCTCACTCGGCCAACAAACGTATGAAATACAATATAATAATGAAATGCCTTAACCACTAAGACTGTCCGTATCATACACTACAGTGTTGTTTACACTGATAAACTGCAGTGAAAAACGCTCACCATAAGCGGGAAAACCTATGACAAAGAAATACTCAAAACTTCAGCAACTAATAACGGCCTGTAAAAAATCCAATCCAGACATTACACTGTCCTAGAATCATTACTTATTAACTTGCAGGCCGGAATTTTTTCATCAGTTTTACCAGAATTATTTTTGTACCTTAAAGCAGTACCTTTATAAATTCTAAAGTTTCCGAGTTATTACACAACAAAGACACACATATTATACTTCACAGTAAAGATAAATGAATGTAGAATCAGAATATGAAGGATTTTTAGTGATATTTTACACATAATATTCAGTTATGAGTCATAATATAAAGCACTTTCAAGAAAAGACTAATTTTAATCTATCAAAAATGTATTTACCAACCCATGCAATAGACTGAAATATTATCCAGAGTGCTCTAAAAAGGAACCCGTTACACGCCCATTGAGGCATATTGGGAATATGGTGTTAGGCCCATATTATCTTGACCGTCGGCACACTAGGGGTGATGTGGTCGGCATCACGCCGGCCGCCTTAACCTTCCCAGAGTTGTTCTGGTACCCATTTGGGGCTGGGTCGTCCCAGGAGCCGTTTGTGGCCTAAACATTTCCCGCCTCATCTGGGCATCGAACCATAGACCACTGCGCTAGGAAGCCATGATCGGCCGCAAGTAGTAGGGAATGTACCACTTAGGGCGTTTTCAGGCGGCGGCGTGTGACTTTTATATAGCAAAAAACTCGATCGATTTCAGGCGGCGGCGTTTCAGGTGGCGGCGCATGACTTTTTATATAGCGATATATTTTAGCGGCGGGACTTCCTCTGACGATCAGACATATGACTTTTTATATAGCAATATACGATAATGGCGGGTGTGTTTGTTTATACATGTATACAATATATATAAAAAATATAAAACAATCGATAATGACGGAAAATTTAAAAAATCGATAATGTTAGGTTACTAAGAGGTTTTTTGAAGTGCCTTTTTTGTGTTGGCGAGGGTGACGATGTAGCTGACGGGGTGGGTTAGGGGGATTTTTGTGTGATGTTGGGTGTGTTTGTTTAGACATATATACATACATATATACATTCATATATACGGAGATGTGGAGACGTTGTCAGGATGCATCTGTGGTGACGGCGGCTTAGGTTATTAAGGGGTTTTTTTAAGGGAACGGGTATTGCTTTTTGGCCGGCGGGGATGACTCATGGGTGTGTGCTGGGGTGTAGCTAGTGGTTGTATGTATGACGCAGGAGTGAAGTGTTAGATAGAAGTATATAGTTAATGATCTCTTTTAAAAGAATACTTGAATTAAAGAGGAAAATATAAAAATCGATAACGGGGGCTTAGGTTACTAATGGATTTTTTTAAGGAAGCGGGTATTGTTTTTGTGCGAGGGGGAGGATGACGATGTATAGTGGGGTGTGTTGGGGTATGGGTTTTTGTGTGCGTGTATTTTAATTGTTGTATATACAATATATATATGGGAGTGAAGTGTTAGAGTCCTGTACTAGGTCTACCATCGAAAGTGCGTCACGGTATTGTTGTGTATTGTTTATTTTACATATAGACATATTTTACAACAGTTATACGAACAGTTAGACGATAGACTTAGATAATAAGAAGACGATATATTTAGACTTTTAGACAATAGGAAGACGATAGTTAGACGATATATACATATAATAGGGAGATATATTTAGACAATAGGAAGACGATAGTTAGACGATATATAATAGGGAGATATATAGAGACAATAGGAAGACGATAGTTAGACGATATATATTTACATAACAAGAAGGCGATATGTATACGAACAGTTATACAAACAGTTATACAACAGTTATACAAACAGTTATACAAACAGTTATACAAACAGTTAGACGATATATTGAGACATACAATGGACGATATAGGTAACAAAAAAAAGCGTTTTAGTTAATATAGTTTTTATTTTATATTCAATAGTGTTTTTGTATTATCAAACGTATATGGTAATATATAGTATTTTTTAACATAATACATTGTGCAGTAATTTTTTATCAAATGAATATACAATTATATAGGAAAGACAGTTTGTATATGGTAACATTATCAAACATTGATATTTTCACATATGAATATACTGTTATATATATTAGTGGTGTTTTGTTACAAAATATACAATAAAAATATCACAGCTGCAGGCCAGACCTTGAGGGGTGTCGTCACATTGTCGTCACGTCGTAAGAAATAGAGGTGTGTGTTGTGTGTACATAGTGGAAGATAGTTTAGATGTTTAGGGGTGATGTGGTGACGTTGTCGGGATGCACCTGTCGTTTTATGTAAAAGTAAGATAGGGCGTTGCGGTGTTGTTCATATGTGTAGATGGAGGATTTGTGTGCTCTGAACCCGATATTTTTTCCACCCTGTGCCTGTTGTGTGTTGAGTACGTCTGAGAATGTATTTTTGTCTATTTTGTTGTGGTGTTTGCTCAAGCGATTGAGTGGTCTTGAATATGATATAGATAGAAGGATGTGGCCGGGATTGTTTCAACATAATATTTTGTATTGGGTCTGTTTAATTGTGCATGTGTGATAATGTCGGTGTCTTGTAAGTTTGAGACAAAAGACTTGAAATCTGTAAGATTTTTGACTAAGGGAGGCTGTTCTAACACACAACTATTATTATTTGAGGCATGAAAGAAACGGAGGTCATTTGTTTCGCTGTCTCTCAAAACTACGTGAAAACTGAAAGTGAATGTGGACAAATATTTGTGGATGTTGGAGTGTGTTTTAATCGCACTCCAATTCTGTGTATATATTTCTTTAATGTCAGCCTGTAAGTCTCGTACGCTGTCTTGGTCAGAGGACAAGCGAGTTTTTTTACTAGAGATTTGATGACTAGACATTGGTCGTTTCTTGGTCTGACCTGTTTTTGGTGGGTGAGATGGGGTGGGACTTGTTGAATAGGGGGCTCTTGGTAGTGTGGAAGTTGTTGTGGTGGTAGAGGCCGCCATAGATGCTGAGTCTGTTATAGCACCGGCTGGTGGTGTCTGTTGGTGCGCCGATCTTGAGTCTGTTGTTGTGACACCTGATGATAGTGCGCGGTCATTATGGTGCGGTGGTATTGGTGGGTTCTGCGGTGTTGCTGCGGTGTCTGCTGCTGTTGAAGAGGTGTGTTGGTGTTTTCTGTGGATGCGTAGATTGTCAAGGCGGGTAAAGTTTTTATTACAGACCTCACATACTAGTAGAGTCAGCGAGTGCCTGGTTTTGCTGTGTCGTAATAGGTCGGCGCGCCACGTGAAGGTCTCCCCACATCTGCTACTTATCAGATTGGTTTGTGCCACTGATGTGTCTATTTGTGCTGAACCGGACCCATGTTTATTCTCTATGTGACGTTTCAGCGTATCGGGTCTGGTAAATACTAAACCACAGAAAGCGCATTCATGATTGTGGCGGTCGTGTGCTGTGGCCATATGCCGAGTAAGATCATGACCTCGCTTGAAAAACAGACTGGCAAAGCGTAAACAGGCATAGCCCCGTCGTTGATTGACTCCATCTGTGAAAAGACGAACAAAAAGACGTTAGACACACATAAATAAAATTAAATACATGTAATGAGAGAGAGAGAGAGAGAGAGAGAGAGAGAGAGAGAGAGAGAGAAAGCGAGAAAGAGAAATAGAAAGAGAGAAAGAGAGAAAGAGAGAGAGAGGAAGAGAGAAAGAGAGAGAGAATAAACAGGTAAATAAAACACAGACTTATAGATAGGTATACACACACCTACTCTTCCTTATAACCAGTCTTATTGTTTAGTCTGTTATCAAAGGAAATAATTTTGTTTAACATATCAGAATGGTCCACGCGCGCGCGCGCTGTGGAAGCAAAGATAAAGATATGGATTTAAAACTCAGCCCGTTCGCGAGACAGTACCGAGTTGACCTGTCCTTTTTTAAAACAACGAAAATATAAGTATTTATTAAAGTGTATGGTAGTTTCAATCATGGTTATAGCAAGGTGACTTAATGTAATATGTTGATTGTATTCTCTCTATCTTTTTCCGTGGTGTAGTTCAGTATTGTTTTAAAAGCCAAAACACGTTATTTTCTAAAATATTATGTTGTCTAATTTTCACTGGCTGGTTAGGTAGTTTGTAGTGACTCGGGTCCTTAGTTATTTTAAAGTAATATGTTTTGTAGTTACTATGAGAAGTTCTTTTATAGAAGCAGCTTGTGAGTACAGAAATACGACTCGAGCGCATGTGTTGTGGAAGTAAATCAATTTATCGATCTACCCAAACGTCTTTGTGCTACATCCAAACACGTATTTGAAATAGACTATTAGTCTATACAAGTTTAGAGTGTTGTTATCAGAAAGTATTTACAAGTTGTAAGTATCACGGATAACTTTTCAAACCCCAACTATAATTCGCTTTCGGACGATTTTAACAATAGACGAGAAACGTAGATAAGGTTTAAACTAAGGAATTTTTCTCACTACTATACCCAGCACATAAAAAATAAGTCGGATAATTCTTAACTTAGCTAAACCATACACACATGTCCGGATTTACCATAAAACAGATAAAAATAACAGAGATATTTATTTATTTTTAACATCTTAACACAAAAACACGAAGACCAAAAAACATAAACGAAAACAAACGAATACAACCAAAAACAGATATTTTTAAAGATTATTTATTGTATATAACCTACTGAAAACAGCTATATAAAAATATTTATTTTTTTATACATAAAGAAGTGTTATATATTTTAACTTTGTATTATTTTCATATTATTATAGGGAAAAACAGACGAATACACACACATATACATATACCGAGTTTACATTTAGAACTTTGCATAGGGTTTTCTTCCAGTCTCTGAGTGTTAAGAAAATACGCCTAGGAAAAAAAATGAAAACACAAAACACATACCCAGATATTTTTCCACAGAATACCCTTAAAAAGACACAGACATATATCTCTTAAAGGCCAGAGATATTTAACACAAAATACGAATAAAAACAGAATAACATACGTTTGGTGGTGAGCTGTTGGTTTTTCAGAAGTTTGATATGAGAAGGCTTTCACAACGTTTTTTCAGAGACGTTCACCGGTCCAGGTCTGGTTAAAGAATGAGACATGTCTAAAACAATTCGTGATTAAGACAATGACTTTCCAATAAAAGTAGTCCGAGCGTATGAATTTCGTGATGGAGCCAGATTGGTTGTTGTGTAGAGACACAGTTTCAGAAAATAGTTCGCGCGCAAGCGCTTTGGCATGGTTTGATCGATAAAAACGTTATCATAACGTTTGAACAGGAAAATTCGACCCGCCCTGGTTTGAAAAACAGATCAATGACTCGCAAAAACAGCGCGTGTGTAAATTTCTGTTCACGTCACTCATACACAGTTATTATATTGTATGTTTCAAACAACAAACATGCTAAAAAACGTGAGAACCCCTGATGCCAACATGTATTGAGAAACACTGTGTAAAACATTGTGAGAATTTTTAAAAATTTGAGAATCCCTGATCAAGAATTTGAGATTCACTGTTCAAGAATTTGAGAATCACTGTGTTTAAAAAACATTTACAACAAATATAAGTGTCTGTTTGGTACATTTCTTTTATAGTTATCATATATATTTTAAAGCTTGCTTTTTACAGATATCATTTGTATCTTATTAAGTTCTGGATATATTTTTTATATATAAGTATTTTGAAACAAGCTATATTTTTTATATACAGAGGGACATTATTCTAGTGTTTTATAAACCGTTTTAAAATGGTTGATCGCAAAATGTTTTGTCCCCTCAAATAGCTCATAGAGAGAGAGAGAGTTAGAGAGAAAGAAAGAGAGAGAAAGAGAGAGGGAGAGAGAGAAAGAGAAAGAGAGAGAGAAAGAGAGAGAGAGAAAGAGAGAGAGAGAGAGAGAGAGAGAGAGAGAGAGAGAGAGAGAGAGAAAGTGAGAATAAACAGGTAAATAAAACACAGTCTTATTTCTTATTCTGTGCTTGGAAAGAAATTGCCCCGCGCGCAGTGCTGTGTCAACAAAGATATTGATTAAAAAAAACTCACCCTGTGTGGGTGACCAAACGTGACACCTGTAGGTGACAAACATGACTAAGTTTTAAACTAAGGAAAATTATTAACCTATAGTACATAATTGGTTAAGTCTTATCAAAAAATATGTTATGTCCGGATTTAACAGATAACAATTTAGTATCTGAGTTAACACAGATAAAAATAACAAGTTAGTATCTGAGTTAACATCTTAACAGTTAGACAATTTTGAAACAGATATTTAGCAACACTGGCTAGTACACAGACACTAGTACACAGACATATCTTTTTTGTTTAAATATTTAATACAAAACACGCATAATGAAAACAACCAACTAAAAAAACTTATATATTCTCTAAATAGAGATATTTTAACAACCTAACACAGAGTACCGAACACACACACACACACACACACACACACACAAACACACACACACACACATTTAGACCTTTGTGTAGGTTATGTTTTCACAGTGTCTGTTAAGAAAAATACGCCTAGCGAACAACAAACGACCAGATATTTAAACAGAGAAATATTGGACATATATTTAACATTCTAACGTGTTTCTCACTTTTTTGTTAAGTTTTATTTCAAAAATACTTTGTTTGATACTCTATTTTATTTTATTTTTTGTAAAACTTTTGTTTAAAATGGTTGGTCGCAAAGAAAAAAGTTAGCTCTAATGGCTTTCTTTCCCCGTCAACAAACCATCCAGACACCTGTGTGTATTACAAATAAACGATAACTGGATTTATGCTGGAACGTGCCGAAACTGACCTCAAAGTATTCACAACTGTTCCCTGAGTAAATAAACAGACACTTATATTTGTTGTAAATGTTTTTTAAACACAGTGATTCTCAAATTCTTGAACAGTGAATCTCAAATTCTTGATCAGGGATTCTCAAATTTTTTAAAATTCTCACAATGTTTTACACAGTGTTTCTCAATACATGTTGGCATCAGGGGTTCTCACGTTTTTTAGCATGTTTGTTGTTTGAAACATACAATATAATAACTGTGTATGAGTGACGTGAACAGAAATTTACACGCGCTGTTTTGCGAGTCATTGATCTGTTTTCAAACCAGGGCGGGGTCGATTTTCCTGTTCATACGTTATGATAACGTTTTTATCGATCAAACCATGCCGAAGCGCTTGCGCGCGAACTATTTTCTGAAACTGTGTCTCTACACAACAACCAATCTGGCTCCATCACGAAATTCATACGCTCGGACTACTTTTATTGGAAAGTCATTGTCTTAATCACGAATTGTTTTAGACATGTCTCATTCTTTAACCAGACCTGGACCGGTGAACGTCTCTGAAAAAACGTTGTGAAAGCCTTCTCATATCAAACTTCTGAAAAACCAACAGCTCACCACCAAACGTATGTTATTCTGTTTTTATTCGTATTTTGTGTTAAATATCTCTGGCCTTTAAGAGATATATGTCTGTGTCTTTTTAAGGGTATTCTGTGGAAAAATATCTGGGTATGAGTTTGTGTTTTCATTTTTTTTCCTAGGCGTATTTTCTTAACACTCAGAGACTGGAAGAAAACCCTATGCAAAGTTCTAAATGTAAACTCGGTATATGTATATGTGTGTGTATTCGTCTGTTTTTCCCTATAATAATATAAAAATAATACAAAGTTAAAATATATAACACTTCTTTATGTATAAAAAATAAATATTTTTATATAGCTGTTTTCAGTAGGTTATATACAATAAATATCTTTAAAAATATCTGTTTTGGTTGTATTCGTTTGTTTTCGTTTATGTTTTTGGTCTTCGTGTTTTTGTGTTAAGATGTTAAATATAAATAAATATCTCTGTTATTTTTATCTGTTTTATGGTAAATCCGGACATGTGTGTATGGTTTAGCTAAGTTAAGAATTATCCGACTTATTTTTTATGTGCTGGGTATAGTAGTGAGAAAAATTCCTTAGTTTAAACCTTATCTACGTTTCTCGTCTATTGTTAAACTCGTGCGAAAGCAAATTATATTTGGGTTTTGAAAAATTATCCGTGATACTTACAACTTGTCGTATTTATGTACTCACAAGCTGCTTCTATAAAGAACTTCTCATAGTAACTACAAAACATATTACTTTAAAAATAACTAAGGACCCGAGTCACTACAAACTACCTAACCAGCCAGTGAAAATTAGACAACATAATAGTTTAGAAAATAGCGTATTTTGGCTTTTAAAACAATACTGAACTACACACGGAAAAAGCTAGAGATAATACAATCAACATATTACATTAAGTCACCTTGCTATAACCATGATTAAAACTACCATACACTTTAATAAATACTTATATTTTCGTTGTTTTAAAAAAGGACAGGTCAACTCGGTACTGTCTTGCGAACAGGCTGAGTTTTAAATCCATATCTTTATCTTTGCTTCCACAGCGCGCGCGCGCGTGGACCATTCTGATATGTTAAACAAAATTATTTCCTTTGATAACAGACTAAACAATAAGACTGGTTATAAGGAAGAGTAGGTGTGTGTATACCTATCTATAAGTCTGTGTTTTATTTACCTGTTTATTAGCTGTCTCTTTATCTCTTTCTCTCTTCTTTCTCTCTCTCTCTTTCTCTTTTCTCTCTTTCTCTCTTTCTCTTTCTCTTTCTCGCTTTCTCTCTCTCTCTCTCTCTCTCTCTCTCTCTCTCTCTCTCTCTCATTACATGTATTTAATTTTATTTATGTGTGTCTAACGTCTTTTTGTTCGTCTTTTCACAGATGGAGTCAACTCAACGACGGGGCTATGCCTGTTTACGCTGCCAGTCTGTTTTCAAGCGAGGTCATGATCTTACTCGGCATATGGCCACAGCACACGACCGCCACAATCATGAATGCGCTTTCTGTGGTTTAGTATTTACCAGACCCGATACGCTGAAACGTCACATAGAGAATAAACATGGGTCCGGCTCAGCACAAACAGACACATCAGTGGCACAAACCAATCTGATATGTAGCAGATGTGGGGAGACCTTCACGAGGCGCACCGACCTATTACGACACAGCAAAACCAGGCACTCGCTGACTCTACTAGTATGTGAGGTCTGTAATAAAAACTTTACCCGCCTTGACAATCTACGCATCCACAGAAAACACCAACACACCTCTTCAACAGCAGCAGACACCGCAGCAACACCGCAGAACCCACCAATACCACCGCACCATAATGACCGCGCACTATCATCAGGTGTCACAACAACAGACTCAAGATCGGCGCACCAACAGACACCACCAGCCGGTGCTATAACAGACTCAGCATCTATGGCGGCCTCTACCACCACAACAACTTCCACACTACCAGGAGCCCCCCTATTCAACAAGTCCCACCCCATCTCACCCACCAAAAACAGGTCAGACCAAGAAACGACCAATGTCTAGTCATCAAATCTCTAATAAAAAAACTCGCTTGTCCTCTGACCAAGACAGCGTACGAGACTTACAGGCTGACATTAAAGAAATATATACACAGAATTGGAGTGCGATTAAAACACACTCCAACATCCACAAATATTTGTCCACATTCACTTTTTTCCATAATAGCCAAAGAATTGAATGGGAAAGTCTCTTGCTCCCTGTCTTTACACAACAGACAAAACGCTTCAAGATTAACTACAGTTTTTCACGTAGTTTTGAGACAGACAGAGAAACAAATGACCTCCGTTTCTTTCATGCCTCAAATAATAATAGTTGTGTGTGTTAGAACAGCCTCACATGTATGAAACCAATCACCCGGCCACATCCTTCTCATCTATAATCATATTTCATGGACCACTCAATCGACTTGAGCAAACACACAACCTCATTAAATAGACCAAATATATAGGCTCATCTCGGGACGCATACTATATACATCATTCTTGGCTACTGGGTGGGAAGGCGTATTAATGTGCGGCGTCTGCATGTGAGAGCTTAGCAACAATGCGTCACTACATGTGGTTATATCATAACGATTACCGCAACGTGCAGGTAAGGTCGGATATGTTTACATAAAACGGACAGGTGGCATCTCCAGTGAACAAATGGTACCACATGTCACCTAAACACAGCCTAAAACTGAGTTAAGTGGTCACTATGTGGGTATTATTCCCCCCCCCAACCACCCCCCCCAGCCTCACCTATTTCTTACGAACCGTGACGGAACAATGGTGTACGTATCACAGAATAGGGCAAGGATGATGAGGGCCTAGCAGGGTTGTGGATTTTTTATTGTATATTTTGTAACAAAACACACTAAAATGGTATTATAACAGTATATTCATATGTGGAAAATATCAAATTGTTTGATAATGGTGGGTCCATATGGAAAACAAAAACTGTATTTACGGGCGGGATATGCTAATTGGGGTATATTTCATTTTGTTATAAAAAATACGGCACCTATGTATGTATGTGTTAAAAAAATTTAATTACTATATCATTAACCATATACGTTTGGATAATACAAAAAACCATATTGAATATAAAAAATAAAAACTATATTAAACTTTAAACAACGCTTTTTTTCTGTTACCTATTATCGTCCCATTGCTGTCGCAAAAATTGGTTTTTCAAGGTCATATGCAAATGGGTTACGTTAGATTTATAAAAACCATATTACGATCGACTTGACGATTTGCAAATAATGGCCGGCGCGTATCAGCTCGAAATGTATTATCGGGACAGGAGGGAATCCATAACCAACGATATATATAAAACAGAAGGGAATGAGTATGAAAAAGGATTTATACATTGCAGTTACAGGGAACCGGCATGGTGTATAACTTGCATATAAAGCATGGTACGGTAGGGAAGTTCTTCAATTTTACGGAGTTATATGCGGTTATTTCGGACTGCCCACAGTTTACGCTTATAAAAGCTTGTAAAACCCTCTTCTGTTCTTAATATTAAAAATTCAACACAATAAACAGGTTTGGGAAAATTTACATGGATAGGATCAGATAGAGTTTTATCAGCTGTAATAACAACTTAGATAAGATTGGTGACTTATAATAGGAACAATATGGATATTCATTATGCCGTGAGTATGCATAAAGGCCAAAAAAATTTTTCAGTCGACGCACAGGTTCGGCCGAAACATCACTGTTCGGGGAAGGATTTTTTAGGTTATGGTTCTAGCGGCTGTGAAACGGTCTGGTACTCACCGATACGTCTCGCGCTTTGCGGTATAAAGTAGCGGATCGGTCTAACTCTGAGCCCGGAGAGATACACAACCGAAAGAGTTTTGAGCCAGACTGGAGACAGAGTTTCGCCATTTATCCATGAATTGTGTGAGCGGGCATCGGCCAGAATACATTTTTAAGTATCTAGTATCTGAAGTCTGAGGGTTCCACTGAAATAATCTCAAAACAGACTTTTCCAGTATCAGAAGGGGACGGTGGAGTTCATTCCGAGGCATACCCACACACAACAACAAGTGCAGGACCCCCAATGAGAAAGTGAAACTTCAAATGGTCATTGGCCCCATCCCTTTACTGTTGGGCTACCATGTCTGATATCAGCAAAGGACAGTTTTCAGCAAGTATCACAAAAAAAAAAAAAAAAAAAAAAACACACAAAAAAAAAAAAAAAATAAAAAAGTTGTGCAAGATAAGGTGTCCTGTTTGACATCTTGACCACCTATAAATGTGAAACAGCCAAATAGTTCAAAATCAATAATTAAAACATACAGAAACTCAGTCAACTGATGACAGTTATCTCTTAAATTCAAAGGACTAATAACAGATGATTTCAGTAAACTTTATTATCTTTAAGATCCTTGAAGTCTAAACAGACAAATAATAGTAATTGTGTAATATATTTTTTATATATATGTGTATTACTCTTTTTCCAACTATTAGGGAATAGTAATAAGTGTTAGTGTCAAAATTATTACAAAAAACTAATTTTAAACTGTACCTGAGGATTTATATTCACTTTTTACATTTGTGGTATCAGTGGAATGTTTCATTTTTATAATCACCCTAGGATTATAAGTAATCTTAAAGATTAGTAAACAGGGGAAGGAGAACACCTATAAATCCTGGGTACTACCTTCTTACCAACTGGGCCAGGGTTTGGTTTTCACAGTCTGACTATTTTTATGATAACAAATACACCAGTGCTTATTTCTAAGACTGGGGTATTACTTGTAAGACCAGAACTCTTTACTGGCATACTTTTACATAATAAATAATTTTAAATAACCTACCGCTACAGTGGGGGCTCGTCCGGGGATTATATTCTTTGATATTCCTGAGCCATACTTTTCCATATTTCTGCTAGTGTAGGAAATTTTTCTTTTTTTGTAAAATAAACTTATTGTTGGAAAGAGGTACACATCAGTAGCAAGAATATATAACTAATTTTTTTTTGTAGGGAGTTACCATTTGAGTACAGATTAAGGAAAAGCTGTTTCATATTTTGTGAAGTCAGTTTTTAATTAAACTTTAATTTTTAATAATTTATTTATATTTGTAGTAATTAGTTTGAAGTAAGATCGCTTGCCACCTCACTAGGACTTACAGATACAACATGGCCGACTGGGTCAAATTTAGGTCTGCTACACCTGCAGGTGGGGGGAACAGAATACGGAAAAGAGCCTTGGCATGGATGGTGACGCTCTGATCCGGTATTGTCACGAACGGAATGTGAAAAGTACACGAGAGAGAAGCAAAGCAATTAGAAAGACAAGCCAGAGAAAGAGAGAGAAGCCAAGAAAATTAGAATTGGAAGCAGAGACAGAAGCCAAGCAAAATTGGAAGCAGAACAAAGAGAAAGCCAAAGAAATTGGAATTAGCAGAGAAAGAATGAAGCCAAGAAATTAGAAGCAGAGAGAGAAGAAAGGAGGTTACAAGCAGAGAGAGACCATGAGCTGAAAATGAGACAGCTTGATCTTGAACTTCAGGCTGGGACTAATCACACCCATGGTAAATAGCGCTCACCGTCATTGACTGTTTTTGCTTGGTTTATGTCTGAGAATTAGCTCTTCTTCAGAACACAGCAAATGGGGCCGATGAAACTTCAAACACCTAGATCCATTTGTTGAAATGGAGGAGGACGCTAATTGAGTCTACCTGGATAGGCTATGACAAGGAGTGGCTCGCCCTTTATTTGTTCTATGGTCCTTGAAATCTACATATGGACTGGAAAGGAAAAAATGGAGTCTAAAAGTTATCCCAGGGAGTTGAGAGGTATTGCATATGATGTGTTATCTGAAAATCCCCAAAGAAGATCAGGAAAAAATTATGAGGATACTAAAGCAAAGCCTTATTGATTCCGCTAAATGAAAAGAACTCATGAGGCATATAGGAATGAAAATATAGAACTTTCTAAAAACCACTACCCTGGAGAAACATATAACCAGTTCTCAGCAATAGAAACGTATTAGGAAAGAGTAATTTAGTAAGCTAATCCAGAAAACCGTCACGGAGGAATCTGAAAAGAAATGGTTATGTTAGAGCAAGTGAAAGATTCACCATGGTCTCACAAGAAATGAGGAAACATATAACCAGTTCTCAGCTAGGCTAGAAACGTAATTTGTTTTGAAATGGAGTAGTAGTTTAGGGAATATCAGAAAACCTACGAGGATCTGAAAGAAATGGTTATGTTAGAGCAAGGTGGAAAGGATTCCCATGTTCCAGAAATGAGGAAATTCCTGATGGATCAACCAAGGAGCAGAGAAGGCTGGGAAGGAAGGACATTTTAGAAAATAAGTGACAGAGAACCAACCGATACCAAGCAGCTCAAGTGAATTACTTGGTAACAAAAAAAACAAAAAAGGAAGCTAGGAAGTCTGGTAGCAAAGGATATTATGAGCACCACCGACAGGAAATACCGATTGTTGACCCAAATGGATTTCAACCAACAGATAAAACCCACCTTCAACATGGCGTCCGATTTCGATAATGTTGAGGGACTTCATTCTGAAAACCCTCAGACTCTGTGTGGAAAAGTCCAGAAAGCCCCTCCCCCTTACAATCTTCCTAGCCCCCTCCTTTTCCATGGTGACCCATCATTGGTGTAAGATGGAGCCATTACCACAACCATGATGAATGTCCGGGGACCCTAAATAAAAAGCCCTCCTCACCTCATGCTGCATGTCTACAGGTGCGGATCACTGTTGTTAGGATAAAGGAAACTGATGTCGAGTCAGAAGCCTAGCTCTCCATCACCCACTACCCAGGGATAGATAGTTGACTGTGAATGGCAAACAACAGTCACCAGGAATGTTATGACCACACAGGATTATAGTCCTATGACGCAGTCAGGTCGGACTGACGTGTGTGCATCTCTAGTGTGCCCTGGAACAAATCACAGAACACAGTACCGGAGAAACAGTAGACATTCACAAGGGCCCCACACACCACCACACTAAAAGGAACAAACACCGACCCCCTTAACTTTACCCATCCCATAAGCAAGATTCATGTCACAGGTGTCGCTTATGTGGAAGGGGAGACATAAAAATGCAGCTGTGATAGATGATCCCTTTTACCCCCTAATGTTGGGGGCGTAAATATGTTTTCTTTGGAGATCCCCGTAAACCTTTGGTTATGGCAGGAAATACAGACCAAGCTGACTCCAGGAAACATAGAGAGAGGACGACAACGTAAAATTTCATTCAACTGATAATGAAACGGGCTACAAGTGAAGCAGAGACAGCACGTTGAAGGCCTTGTTTTGGCAAATTATCAAAATCACATAACAGCTCCAAGGAAAGGACATTTATATATGGTACATGGACTCTTGTACAGGAAAAGCGGGCAGAGGACGAAAAGTCATGGTCAAATTTGTTTACCATCCACTATAGGAATAAGGTTATAGGTGGGGTCAATATCAACTTTGAGTGAAACACCGGGTAATGGTGCCACAAAACAAAGAAATTAGGCACAGTTCTACTGGCCAGGTATTACGGGAGAGGGAAGCATAAATCAGAGTATGTAAATTCTGTCCAGCGTGCACCTGATGTTGATGGTTCAGAAAGTCGACGGAAGAGTCTTCATCAAAATATCTACAAAGGCAAACCAGCAATCAGGGGGTACCCCGAGATTGGCATGGGGGGGAAGGAAACATCACCACACAGGTTCAATTGCATTTGAACCCCATGCGTGGGAAAAAAACAAGGAACAAAATCATGTAGCCGGAAATCAAAAAACTACGGATATGGAGGGGGAAAACCACATCCACTATCATCGAAAAGAGGGCGGGTTAAATTCTATGGGAACCTACCGACCGTTTCACCAGCAGAGTATGCGCCGGATGGAAACGCCGAACGGAAGGAGGAGATCAAGAAAAGGTGATTATTGTTTTTGAACACAGATGTTGGCG